>RCUC01168023.1:0-42011 GCA_003697995.1 Taxidea taxus jeffersonii
TTCAATTCTCCTAGCCTTGATGCATGAATTCCAAAAGGAAGGCAAATAGAGTATCAGGCCAGACTGTGACAACCTTAAGGAGAAGCTGAGGCCATCACTTCAGAAACAGGGAGACTGAGGCCGACTCCAGCCAAAACAGATCAGATGGTACAGGGCAAAAGGTGATGCTTTGAGGCATGACTTAATCTGCCAGAGATAGATTGGAAAGAGATAATTTAACAAAGTTCCGAAATGATGAAACAATTGTATAAATAATGTTCTGAAAGCAAATAAGCCTATGCCTGAGCAAAGAAAATCTGACTTCGGAAGTAATGTCTGTCTTCCTCCAGCAGAAGAATCACCCAAAGAGGACATTTTGCCAGACCTGTGACTCAAGTGGGACTTTACCTGACAGCGGATCATGACGTGGGTCACTTTCGACTTGCCATCATTGCTCTCCCCTTTGTCGTCACCAGTTCGGACAGAAAGAACAAAATCTCCGGGGTGACTCTGGCTCTCTCGTACCAGAAAGCTACCATGTTTTCCTTTCTCCGTTAGTAATTTTTCTGCTTCTTTCCCAGAGAGGTGTCCATGAAACCACCTAAATTTTTTTAAATGAAAATCAACTGAGTTCTGCCACGGGTTCACAGTATTCTTTCACAAAACTGCCATATATAGTGCCAGGCTTCCTAAACACAATTAAAAAACAGACCCATTCCTTCAAGAGACTGGCCAATCCCATGCAGGAGAATTTGCATCCCAAGCAGGCAGGAAAAATGAGAAAGATGTTAAGAATAACCATTAGGGGTGCCTAGGTGGCTCAGTGGGTTAAAAGCCTCTGCCTTCAGCTCAGGTCATGATCCCAGGGTCCTGGGAACAAGCCCCGCATTGGGCTCTCTGTTCAGTGGGGAGCCTGCTTCCTCCTCTCTCTCTGCCTGCTTCTCTGCCTACTTTTGATCTTTGTCTGTCAAATAAATAAATAAAATCTTTAAAAAAAAAAAAGGTACTATAAAAACATTTTAGTGGGGCACCTGGTTGGCTCAGTCGGAAGAGCCTGAGCCTCTGGAACTCAGGGCCATGAGTTCCAGCCCCATGCTGGTGGGGGTAGAGATTAAAGAAACAAACAAGCAACAAACTTTTTAAAAAATCTTAACATAGTTATATGACTAATGTGGCTTTACCCCTCAGGACCTTGGTGAGAGAGCAAGCACAATCGTGGCGGATAGCACTAATGGCTCATCGCTAGAGGAATATACTTTGAGTTATTTCTCATCCACCTTCAACTGAACAGAGTAAAATTTAGAAATAAACTGAGTTGGCCAACAGCCTTTTGCTTGAAGCTGCACTGGTAGCTGGGGAAACAAAAGATCCGCCTAGAACAGCACTGACATAAAGGGGCAAGCTAAAGAAAGCTGTCTGGAGATAGAAAATACATAAACCTAACAAAGAGACCCTGAATGTATACTGAGTCAGAGAGGAGACTGGGAATGTCGAAAACCAACAAAATCAATAAAAATAAAATAAAAAATAAAAAAATATAAATTGGCTTTCATCAGCTTGGTTCCTATACAAGGGGAAGAAGCCCTCTGAAATCATTTAGCTCCCTCTAGGCAAGGTCATTCTCCCACATTTGTGGACACAACAGAACAGAACTGGTGAAAAACCCTCTGAGCTCTGCTTTTCGGCTGCTGAGCTTAAGCTGACATCTGTTGGTGGCACCGCTGCATAGCTGGTCGGGAGCTAGCACAGGCACTGCGGCTTCCTAGCACCTCCCTTAGCAGCTGTTTTGCTCTCAGAACTCTCAGAGATGATCAGCTCAAGTTCAGTCATCTTAAAATGACTGCACGCACCAAGTATATACAGGAATTGTCCAAGAGCCCTGCGAAACTAAGTGTAAGGAACACTGATCGAAGCTTTTACAGAAAGGGGTGCTCAGAAAATAATCTGATCCTATGGTTCTTGCTTCAGTAAAACTGAACTTTAGTTACAAAGATGACCGCTTGGGAAACAGATAAAGCCAACGCCCCACGATGCATTTGTAGAACACCTACAGCATCGAAGAGATGTACCACAGCCACTGACCTTTCAGAGGTAGGATCTGCACAGTTCAGGGGATATTTAAGCTCAATAACATCTCCATTCTTCTCTTTTAATTGCCCGTGATGTTCCATATAATACTGGACCAACTCAGCCAAAGTGGCAAACTTCTCTCCTCCGTACAGGTCATAGTAATCACCAGTGTTCTGAATCTTGATGTGGGTGACGGCGCCATTTCTTCTACAAGAGTCCATTAGGGGGAAAACAAAAACCAATAAAGAGCCATACTAGTATAAATGGATGTCATATTCAGCATCAGATTCCGCCTAAACCTTGAAACACACCCAAGAAGCCAGTTTATACTTTTCCTGTAATAAATGTGGTGAGTGAAAACCACACGGTCAGCCATTTCAACACCATGAGGCTTTGTTTCTTGGCTCCTTTCCCTTCTACAACTTCTATTTTAGAAGTCTAACCTATCAAGTTGCATATATTAGGTGATAATTTTTCTCATCAGTAATTAATAGAGACACATATATTAAACATCAATCTATCTTCTAATCCAATAAATCCACTGTAAGTATTTTGCCCTCCCCCCAATGAAACTGTATAGCTACCCAAGGACTGGTATTAGAATATTCACTGCAGCTTTATGTGGAATAGAATAATCCTGGAAACTCGAACATTTATCACCAAAATGGATAAATAGTTACATACTCATACCATAAAATATTACACAGCAATTAAAGAAAAAAAACACTAAAACATACAACTACATGGATAAATCTCAAAAAACAGTACATTAAGAGAAAGAAGACAAGGGTGGCTGACTGGCTCAGTCAGGGGAGCATGTGACTCTTGGTCTTGGGGTTGTGAGTTCAAGGCCCACATTGGGTGTAAAGATTACTTAAAAATAAAATCTTTAAAAAAAGAGAGAGAAAAAAGACAGGCACAAATGAATACGTACTGTATGACTTCATTTGTCAATGAAGTTGCAGAATAAGCGAAACTTAGTCTATAGGGCTAGCGAATAGTGGCAGCTACCTAGAAGGAGGGGAATTAAAAAGGGGAACAAAGGAATCTTCTAGGGTGATGAAAATATTCTGACTGTGGTGTTGGATACATAAATAAATACATTTGTCATGATTCAAGATACCATATATAATCGTACCTTAAATCATACCTTAAATAATCACAGGCCTTAATCATACCTTAAAAACAGACAACTGACAGTTTCCAGCACGAGATAGCTAAAATGTTTTCCCACTGAGGTGACAAAACATTGATCAAAAGTTTCTAAAACTTGGTATTTTAGGGGCACCTGGGTAGCTCAGTCATTAAGCGTCTACCTTTAGGTTGGGTCATGGTCCCATGGTTCTGGGATTGAGCCCCACATCAGGGTCTCTGCTCAGAGGGGAGCCTGCTTCTCCCTCTCCCACTCCCCCTGCTTGTGTTCCGTCTCTCGCTGTGTCTCTCTCTGTCAAATAAATAAATAAAATCTTAAAAGAAAACTTAAATAAATAAAACTTGGTACTTTAGTTAGCCTAGGCAGCCTGTGATTTCCATTTAGTTTTCGGAACAAAGGAATACATCACAAGGACACTCATTATTACCTTGGGGAGGGGAGGCCCCCCCAAGGGGCCAGGCACTTCCAAAATGATAACCATTGACCTATATGAGCTTTTAGTCTGATCCTGCAGCATTACTGATGAAGCCTCTGAAAAATATAAACACATTTCCTCCAAATAAAAAAGAACATGGGAACTAAAGAAAGTAAGGAAAACCATCCCAAAATGTTCCTGACAATACCTACTTCTAATTATTGGTGACAACCTTCTCCAGTGGTTAAAAAGGGTTAAAAAAAAAAAAAGGGTCCTTCTGGTCACCCTCACCTTCGGGTCAACTATATCTGACTCTACTTTAACATCTGAGCTTCCCATTTCTAGCCTTTACTTAATGCCATAACACAAAGAAAGATATTTCAAGTATGAACGACATTTATATACAGACACACAGACGGAGCTCAAAAACATAATCGTGCATGAAAGAAGCACAGTATACAATGATATGCTCAGGATGTACCATTTATGAAAATTTGAGCACACACATAGTAATACTATATATTATTCAAGATACACGGGCGCCTGGGTGGCTCAGTGGGTTAAAGCCTCTGCCTTTGGCTCAGGTCGTGATCCCAAGGTCCTGGGATCTAGCCCCGCATCAGGCTCTCCACTCAGCAGGGAGCCTGCTTCCCTCCCTCTCTCTCTGCCTGCCTCTCTGCCTACCTGTGATTTCTGTCAAATA
This sequence comes from Taxidea taxus jeffersonii, assembly GCA_003697995.1. Classification (NCBI taxonomy): domain Eukaryota; kingdom Metazoa; phylum Chordata; class Mammalia; order Carnivora; family Mustelidae; genus Taxidea; species Taxidea taxus. The sequence continues at coordinate 4,321 of RCUC01168023.1, forward strand.
AATAAATAAAATCTTTAAAAAAAGAAAAAAAGATACAGACATACCCATACACAGATATATGTGTTATATTTTATTATTGTGAAGATACTATTTCCATATAATGTTACTTATTGTATTTAAATTATACATATATATATATTTTTTTAATGAATTAGAAGTATAACAAACTCATGAGACTAGATGCCAATGGGACAAAAGTAAGAACAGGATCAAGGATGGAGAGTAAAGGGAAATCCTGTTTTATTTTATATTCTATTTTGAAGGAAAAATGGCCATAAATACAACATGAGTGATTACACATAACTTTATGTATTTGTCTGTATTTTTTTTCCTCAAGATTATAAAGGGAGAGTAGGAGAAGGAGGAAAAGAGGGAGGGGGAATCTTCCTTGATGAACTGAATAACAGGTAACGTAATGATCAATTTTCAAGCCTGGGCACATAACATAAAGATTAGATTGCACAGAACCACAACAATTAACACATCATATACGCACGCATACACGCACACACAGAGGCACACGGACATCTGTAACAGCGGCCACACACAGACAAACGGAAAAAGTGAAAGTCAGCCGTGTTGCACAACTGCCAAAAGCAGTGGTTCTAAGTTCACAAAAAAGATGTGTAAAAATGGTCTTTAAACGCATTAAAGGATGCTCACCTTCGATCCTGAGAGAAATAAAAATTAAAATTCGCAGAGACACCATTTCTCATCTATCAAGCTAATGAGAAGGAAAAACTTGACCACACTCAAACGGTGATGCTGTGGAGAAACGGGGCCCTCGTGTATGACTGGTGGGAGTGCAAGAAGGTGCAACAGCATTGCTGAAAAAGCAGTGCTATCTGTGCATTTACTGTCTCCCCCGAAGACAGCTTTTCAAAAGCACAGAACATATGCAAAATGTGATCCCATTCACTGCAGCTGTATCTGTCACTGTTAAGTATTAGAAAAAACTAAATTCCCATCTGTAGGGCAATTGTATACATTTATACACTATTCAGTTGACTACGAAGATGAGAAAGATTACTAAAAGATTTCTGTAAGTGAAAAAAGTAAACTATAGGGAAAGATAGTATTCTACTTCATGTGTACAAAGAAACAAAAGGATAAACTAGAAATTAAGGGAAATGATTACCTACAGGGATGGATGGAAATGGTGCAAGGCATAGATATAAGACGGGGATTTCTCAAAAAAAAAAAAAAAAAAAGAATGGGATTTCTCAGAGAATACCTTTTTATACAGTTTTATTTTAAATCTTACAAATGTTTCACATATTCAAAAAATACAATTAAATCAACAAAGATCAGAAAAAAAATGAATACCTGAAAAACACTGAATACAAACAGAAATGCATCTCACCTTGTAATTAACTCACAACTACACAGAAAACTAATTCCAGGAGCACCTGGGTGGCTCAGTGGGTTAAGCCTCTGCCTTCAGCTCAGGTCATGATCTCAGGGTCCTGGGATCCAGCCCCGCATCGGGCTCTCTGCTCAGCAGGGAGCCTGCTTCCCCCTCTCTCTGCCTGCTGCTCTGCCTACTTGTGATCTCTCTCTCTCTCTCTGCCAAATGAATGAATAAAATCTTTAAAAAAAAAAAAAAAACTAATTCCAGTACCTTTAGAGCAGTGCTATTTGCTTTAGTGGAATATATTCTAAGAACAAGAAGGACTCTGGCAAAATCATGAAATTCACTTAACAAGTTCTTAAGTTAGAAATGACAGGGGCGGGACACCTGGGTGGCTCAGTTGGTTGGGCGGCTGCCTTCGGCTCGGGTCATGATCCCAGCGTCCTGGGATCGAGTCCCACATCCGGCTCCTTGCTCGTCAGGGAGCCTGCTTCTCCCTCTGCCTCTGCCTGCCTCTGTCTGCCAGTGCTCGCTCGCTCTCTCTCTCTAACAAACAAATAAATAAATAAAATCTTTAAAAAAAAAAAAAAAAAAGAAATGACAGGGGCGCCTGGGTAGCTCAGTGGGTTAAAGCCTCTGCCTTCGGCTCAGATCATGATCCAAGGGTTCTGGGATCAAGCCCCCATTGGGCTCTCTGCTCAGCGGGGAACCTGCTTCCCCCCTCTCTCTGCCTGCCTCTCTGCCTACTTGTGATCTCTGTCTGTCAAATTTAAAAAAAAGAAATGACAATGGTATAGTAATTCTGGAACTATTTTTGTATTATAGAATTGGCCAAGTGAGATCATATATTTCTGCAGCTGGAAGCACGGTTCTCCATACAAGAGAAGGGAAATACAAATATGGAATAGGAAAAGGTAAGAAAGTTGTATTGAACTGGAACTATCAGTAAGAACACCTGGTCTGAAATATAAAAATATTTATTTCCCAGCTCTGTCTACTGTGAGGGCTGAGAAGCAATAAACACACCTAGCTTCTAAATCTTGGTTTCTGAACACCATTTCACATCAAAAGACTCAAGGCTCTTGAGAGAAATGAAATGATTCCAGGCTTAGGGGAAAAAAAACCTACAAAAATAGCCTGAAACATCTCACAGGGCCAGAAGGCAAGGAGGTACTCAAAGATCACTGGAGAAATGTCAAAAGGATACAGGAACCACGCCAGTCAAATGTGGGGCAACTAGAACATCAAATTAATAATGAGGGGCGCCTGGGTGTCTCAGTCATTAAGCATCTGCCTTTGGCTCAGGTCATGATCCCAGGGTCCTGGGATGGAGCCCTATGTTGGGCTCCCTGCCCCTCATGGAGCCTGCCTCTTCCTCTCCCACTCCCCCCTGCTTGTGTTCCCTCTCTTGCTATGTCTCTCTCTGTCAAATAAATAGATAAAATCTTTAAAAAAAAAGAAATTAATAATAATAATGAGGCCATGGCACCAGGGTGGCTTAGTCAGTTAAGTATTTGCCTTTGGCTCAGGTCATGATCTCGTGATCTCAGGGTCCTTGGATCCGGTGCCCACTGACTCCTTGCTCAGCAGGGAGTCTGCTTCTCCTTCTTTCTCTGCCCACCTGACCCCCTTTCCCTGCTCGTGTTCTCTCTTTCAAATAAATAAAAAAGATCTTTAAAAAAAAAAAAAAAAGAAGGAAGGAAGGAAAAAAGAAATAACAGAATTAGAAAAATAACTTTTCAGGTGCCATAAATTATTTATTCAGACAAACTTCATCAACAAATGCTAAAAACAAGAAGTGAGAAAATGCTGGGGAAGAAGATACAAACTATCATCCATCAGACCACTTAATAATTACAAAAAGAAAAAGGCACCTTTGTAATGAAAAAATCTGGCAAGCACCTGAATCCAGCGATTAAACCGAATACCACCAAGAGATGGGCCAAACAGGCACTCTGTGCTTCCTGCTGTGAAATAACGGGGTGGTTGGGCCTCACCTCTGGAGTGTGCTTGCCTAAAATGTTTCATCTGAATGTGAAAATGAGGGAACAATCAGCGAACTGAGATTAGAGGACAACCCAAGAAATGACTGGCCTGACTCCCCAAAAAGCCAAAAAACCTTTTCTTTTTATGAAAAGGTCAGAAGAGAGAGAGACTAGAAATATAAAAATTAAATGCAATGAATGATCTTTGACGAGATTCTCCTGAATCTAGTCTGGGGGCAGGGGAGGGGTGGCTTGTGGAGAGACTCAACTGCTTCAAAAGCCATTGCCGAAATAAGGGAAATCTGTATACAGATGGTATATTATATATTTGACAATATTATTAAAGCAAGATTAAAATGTATCACTCTTAATTATTTTGTAGCTGTCCAGAATGCCCTTGTTTCTCCACAATACACACTGAAGTATGTAAAGGTGCAAATAAGGGCACCAGGCAGGCTTAGTCAGTAGAGCATGCAGACTATTGATCTCGGCATTGTGAGTTCGAGTCCCATGCTGGGTGTGGAGAATACTTAAAAATAAAATCTCTAAAAAAATTGTTTTAATAAAATAAAATAAAGGTAAAAATAAATATCCTGATTATCTGCAATTTGTTTTCAAAAAGTTCAGGGGAAAAAAAGTATACACACAAACATACTCAGCAAGAACAAACATGACAAAACGCTGGCCAGTGAAGAGAATGTGCGTGTCCACTATATTCACCTTTCAACTTCTCTGCAGGTCAGACATTTTTCAAAAGATAAAAACGCTGAGGGAAAAGGGGGAAAAAACCACACCAATTCTCTAGCCCTGGTTCTGCCACTGACAAGCTGTGAGACCAGCTAACTAACTTAACCTCTGTGCCTCGGCTTACTCATCTGCAAAATGAAGGTAATTGTGGAACTTATTCCCAGGCTGTCGGGAAAATTAAATACAATGATATGTGCCGAGTGCGCAGTGCAATGGCCTGGTACATATGTCAAGTCCTCAGTCATGTCTGCTATCAGGAGCAGATTATCATATACTCTCCAACCAAACTCTTCCAGCTCAAATGTCACACAGCTTTAAGTCAGAAGCCTGTGCTGAGGTAAATCCTTAGGAATGAAAGATCCATTCCTTGTACTGAAATGCAAGGGCACCTGAGTGGCTCAGTTGGTTAAGCATCTACCTTCAGCTCAGGTCATGATCCCGGGGTCCTGGGATCGAGCCCCACATCAGGCTCCCTGCTCAGCGAGGAGTCTGCTTCTCCCTCTCCTCCTCCCCCCTGCTCATGTTCTCACGCGCATGCGCTCTCTCAAATAAATAAGCAAAATCTTAAAAAAGAAGAAGAACACAAGTAAAAGCTAAGGACAGGGGCTCCTCAAAAAACTAACCTAACCCAAAAAGATATTTCCCAAGTCCCAAAGGGGACCCTAAATAAACCGACCAGTTTATCCAACCCTCTATTGTGGGACACTGAGTTGTTTTTAGTTTGTTTTAAAGTTTTTTGAACAGTATGACCAGCATCCTGTTACATGTCTCTATGAGCAAGTGTGACAGAATTTTTCTAGACACTGACTTACTCTTATGTACTTATTCCCTTTACTCTAGATTATTCGAGGAGCTGTAACTCTACTGCTTTATGAATCTGCTTTTATTATTTTTTTTTAATTAAGAAGTAAGTAAATTCTGTTGGCCATTAAAAGGAATAATTAGATCTATATGTACCAGCAGAGAACTCAAAAACTTTAAAAAGGAAGTTGCAAAATAGCAGATATATTATAAGACCACATATGTGAATTCTCAAAACACACAAGCCAACTTTATATTGTTCACAATAGCACCAAGACAGTACAAGTATAAAAACACATTCAGGAAGGATATATGCCAACCTCTGGATGGTGGTTTCCTCTGGGGAAAGAGGGAGGAGAATAGGACTGGGCAGGGGAACAAAAGGGACCACAACTTCCTCAGTGATGTTAATTACTTGAAAAAGAAAAGTGATCCGAAGTAACTCTTAGAAAGCATTTTTCCCAAAAAGGAATCAACAGAAGGAAAAATGCAGGCCACCAGGTTCAGGATGACTAGAACCAGGATGAAGCACTGTGTGGCTTAAGGACTTGGAACACTCTGTCCACCTCACCCTCAGGGGTTTCCTCAAGGGAGAAGAAATGCCCATGATGACACCCCTTTTGCCACATTCCCACATGCTCACTCTCAGGAAGCCATGCCAGAGCCTCGAAAGTGGGCTTGAGTCACATCTGACAGGTGGGCCAGGCCTCACCACAGGCCCGCAGGCAGGCCTTCAAACTCTCAATGAGGGTAGCAAGTTGTCCTGGTAGCAAGTTTCAACGTCTCCCACCTGAAAAACCCTTGCAGCGTTCTCTTTTTCTTCCAACTTACCTGACAGAAAGGGTGAAGTCCCCAGGGTTGCTTTTACTAGGCCTCGCCAAAAAACTGCCATCAACGCCTCTTGTCAACAGCAGGTTTTCGGCCTCCACGCCAGTGATGTTTGGGTGAAACCATCTTGAGTGAGAGAAAAATAGAGCAATGAAAACCAAAATTCTCTGGAAATTCTCTGGAAAGCACTACTTTCCACACCATCACAGCTAAAATGCCCATAAGTAGAGTAGCTAATAAAAATATAAAATAGGACCTTCCCTTCCTCTTACCCCTCTTCTCTTTAATCACTGCCCGGCTCCTTGACTTCCTCTTGGAAGGAGCCTGGGATCCTGCTAGCATAGTCATTGGGGCCAGGGGCATGGTCAGTAGGACTGGGGATGGGGATATGGGTATGAAGCCAAGCCCAAAGCCCTAAAAGATAGTCCATATGGTCAGGAGATTGAACACATGGAGTAGAATTAAACAAGTAAAGAAAGAAACTAGTGAATAAATAAGCATATTAAGGATAATGAGAGCCAGGTTTCTCACTATTAGAGAGGGGATACAAATATGCAAAGGGGAAAGCCAGAATAAACCAGATTAGAATTAGAGGCAATATAAACTCTACTTTTTAATACACATATAGAGATGGTTATAGAAATACAAATGTATGGTTCTGTGTATGCCTATGTGCTTTTGTGCATGCATATGCATATGTATCTTCCTAGTTCTCTCTTCTAAAAGGGCTTGGAAGCAATGATACCCCAGAAGCCATCAGCATAACCAGCCCATTATCATGATTTCTAAATACCATTCTCCAACAAAAGGAATTGGGTTCCTTGGAGAAAGAGCTGATTCCAGGTCTGGGGCACTAAAAAAGTAAGATGAGCTTGGAGTACCTTACCGTGCCACAGTGCCCTGCTCAGGAGGAAGCCTGCTTCTCCCTCCCCCTCTGCCGCTCCCCCTGCTAGTGCTCTGGCTCTCTCTCTCAAATAAACAAATCTTAAACAAAAATAACAAATCTTCAACAAAAATTAAAAAAAAATCTTAAACAAAAAATACATGGGGACAAAGGGAAAGCTCTCTGCAACAGAATCACAAAGAGTAATACAGAAGCAGTAAGGAGGAATAACAGGATTAGAAAATCACCATTTGGGGGCGCCTGGGTGGCTCAGTGGGTTAAAAGCCTCTGCCTTCGGCTCAGGTCATGATCCCAAGGTCCTAGGATCGAGTCCCACATCGGGCTCTCTGCTTCGGTGGGGAGCCTGCTTTCTCCTCTCTCTCTGCCTGCCTCTCTGCCTACTTGTGATCTCTGTCTGTAAAATAAATAAAAAAAAAATTTTAAAAAAAAAAAAAAAAAAAGAAAATCACCATTTGGTAACCAGCACATAAATGGTTCAGGCAAGAATCATCAGAGGACACTAAAACTGCTGGGTGAACATTTCAGGAAGGATGGTATTTACAGCAACTCAAAGAATCTCCCTACAAAATGCTTAGTAACTAACAAATAAAGAATATTCATGAACCAGGGCGCCTGGGTGGCTCAGTGGGTTAAAGCCTCTGCCTTTGGCTCAGGTCATGATCCTAGGGTCCTGGATCAAGCCCCGCATCGGGCTCTCTGCTCAGCAGGGAGCCTGCTTCCTCCTCTCTCTCTGCCTGCCTCTCTGCCTACTTGTGATCTCTGTCAAATAAATAAATAAAAATCTTTAAAAAAAATATTCATGAACCTCACAGTGGAGAACTTGACAGACTCTATCTTAACCAGTTGATGAAAGTTAACATCACCAGTTATGGACTGAACTGGCATCATGTGCCTCCTGACAACACGCACTGAGATGAACACGTGCCATTTCTGTGCTATTCCTGCCAAAAATGCACCACCTAATCGAATTAGGAGGAACATCGGACAAACCCCAAGTGCGTGACATTCTACAAACTCAGTGGCACATATTCCTCAAATATGTCAAAACTGTGAAGGGGGAGGGGACAGCCCAGAAAGAACTTTCCAGATTACAGGCCAGAAATAGGACACAAGTAATACACTGCATGGTTCTTTCTGGGCATATCACTGACCAGGGGGAGGTAGAAATTTGATGATGATACCATTATAATGTAAATTTCCTGATTTTGACAAGTGTACTGTTAACTATGTCTGTGTCTCTGTTTTTAGGAAATACACACTGAAGTATTTTAGAGTAACAGGACATCATATCTGGTACTTACTTTCAAATGGTTCAGACTGAAGTTATACCTACAGTGTGTGTATATATATGGGGGGAGGCAAATGTGGTACAATGTTAGCTGCTAAATCTGGGTTAAAAGTACACCGAAGCTGTATTATTCTTACATTTGTATAAATTTGAAATTATTTCAGAATAAAAAGTTTTTAAAAACACAGAAATAGGGGCACCTGGGTGGCTCAGTGGGTTAAAGCCTCTGCCTTCGGCTCAGGTCATGATCCCAGGGTCCTGGGATCGAGCCCGGCATCGGGCTCTCTGCTCAGTAGGGAGCCTGCCCCCCCCAACCGCTTCCCTGATCTCTGTCAAATATATAAATAAAACCTTTGGGATGCCTGGGTGGCTCAGCTGGTTAAGCGGCTGCCTTCGGCTCAGGTCATGATCCCAGCATCCTGGGATCGAGTCCCACATTAGGCTCCTTGCTCGGCAGGGAGCCTGCTTCTCCCTCTGCCTCTGCCTACCACTCTGTCTGCCTGTGCTCGTGCTCTCTCTCTCTCTAACAAGTAAATAAATTTTAAAAATCTTTAAAAATAAATAAAACCTTTATTAAACACACACACACACACATACACACACAAATAACGAAGTCCACCACGAATGCCATCCACTTCAGAGAATCCCTCTCTAGTTCCCAGCAAGATTTCCTTCATGGATTCCAAAAGTTACCAAGATTTATGGTAAAAAGAGTAATTTCTGAAGTCAAATTATCCAACCTTCACAGGCTAATTCAATACTCCAGGGAACCTACATCATTATTAAATGTAGAGTCCTGGTACTGATAATCAAATGAACTTTCAAGAGACTTCTCTACAAATATTGGCCCAATTACAGTGTGTTACGGTAGTGAAGGAGAGAGAAGGCAAGAGGGAAGAGCTGTCGTAAATCATGCATTAAGGGCACGGAGAGCTCTGCAGCCTTGTGGTTAGGGCTCCACTCACCCAGACCCAGGTGGACATCTGAGCTCTACCGTTTACTAGCTCATGACATGGGCAAGTTCTTTCCTCCTTGGACTCTAGCATCCTCAAAAAGGCAAGGATTGATCTTTTTTTTTTTTTTTTTGCAATAATAATTCTTATGTTCCATTTAAGAATAAACTGAGAATCCATACAGCATGATATCATTCAGCCATTATAAGTAACAAATTACTGGGGCACCTGGATGGCTCAGTTGGTTGAGCAATAGACTCTTGGTTTTAGATCGGGTCAGGATCTTGGGGTTGTGGGATCGAGCCCCACACTGGGCTCCATACTCAACACAAGGTCTGCTTGAGCAATTCTCTCTCTCCTTCTCCTTCTGCCCCTCCCCTTGTTTGTGTTTTTTCTCTCTCAAATAAATAAATAAGCAAAATCGTAAAAAAGAAAAAAAGTAATGAAGTACTGATAAATGCTACAATTTGGATAAACCTCAGAAATATTATGCTAAAGGAAAGAAACCAGACACAAGAGGCCACATGTTCTATGATTCCATTGATGTGAAGTGTCCAGAATAAGCAAATCCATAGACAGAAAATAGATTAGTGCTTGCTTTTCCCATCGCCTCCAAAAGAAACCCTGTGTCTATTAGCTATCCACCTAATAGACACAGGGTTTCTTTTGGAGGCGATGGGAATGTCCTAAGATTATAGTACAGTATGTGAATATACTAAAAACCACTGAGCTGTGTCCTTTAAATATGTATGGTATGTGAATTATATCTGACTAAAGCTATTCAAAAAAAAAGAATAGGGGCTGGGCAAAAAATAAAATAAATAAAAAATGAAAATAAAAAAGAATAAACTGGGATATAAAAAAGAGGGCTTACTAAATTCACTCATGCCACAAACAGTGGATACCCAACATAGGCGCTAAGGACCACATGCCAGTTAACAGAATGTTAACAGGTTAACAGAACAGTTAACCCTGCCCTCAAGAGGGTTTCTTTGCAATGGAAAGATTAAAAAAGGGGGGGGATAAAAAAAAAAGTGGGGCACCTGGGTGGCTCAATCACTTGGGCATCTGCCTTCATCTCGGGTTGTGATCCCAAAGTCCTGGGATCAAGCCTGTATCAGGCTCCCCACTTGGCAGGGAATCTGCTTCCTCTGCCCTCTGTCCCTCTCCCCTGCTCATTGCTCTCTCTCTCACATACTCTCTCTGTCAAATAAAATAAAGTCTTTTTAAACATTTTAAAGAGGAATAAAGCATCAAGAGGGAATGCTTATACAGGATACATGGAGGGGAGGTGGGGCTCAGTGATAAGGTAACATCTGACAAGACCTCAAAGAAGCAAGGCAGCAACATGCCTGTTTACAGGAGAGGGACATACCAGGCAATGGGCGGACAGTATATGACACATATGCAAGAGGCCAGTGTGGTTGGGGCAAAATGGGCAAGGGATAGATAGGCAGAGGAGGTCTGTGAGGTAATGAAAAGCCAGAAGATATAGGGCCTTGGAGACATTATAAAAACTTCAACCTTTATTTCATGCAAAATAGTTCAGGACTGGAAGGTTTAGGCAGAGGAGCAACATGATTTGACTTACATTTTTAAATCACCTTTCAAACTACTGCACAGGGAAAACACACAAGTCAGCTAAGAAAGCCACTGTGATAAACAATCCAGACAAGAAATGATGGTAAAAGGACCAAGGTGGCAGCAGTGGGAGGAGAGATAAAAGTCCAACTAGGAATACCTTGAGGGTAGCCAAGAGGTTTCCTAAAGGATTATACACGGAATGGGAAAGAAAGAAGTAAGAACACTCCTAGGTTTGGAGTTTAGTCAACTAGAAGGTTGGAAACATGTAAAGGGGGGCGCCTGGGTGGCTCAGTGGGTTAAGCCTCTGCCTTCGGCTCAGGTCATGATCTCAGGGTCCTGGGATCGAGCCCCACATCAGGCTCTTTGCTCAGCGGGGAGCCTGCTTCCCCCTCTTTCTCTGCCTGCCTCTCTGCCTACTTGCGATCTCTGTCAAATAAATAAATAAAATCTTAAAAAAAAAAAAACTCTAGCAGCTAACAAACAAAACAACAACAACAAAAAAACATGGAAAGGGTAGGGAGAGCAAAATCAAGGGTTAGATTTGGTATGTGTTAAGTTCGAGATGCTTAGTTCTGCAAGTGTTGGTGCACACTAAGCACTAAATGTTAGATACTATTATTGACAGTCATAACAATAAATATAAGGTTGTTGTGACAAGAAATAATCTATCAACATTCCTGCTGTTTACATTAACTGAAATTCACTTTATTTTTACTTTTTCCTATACCATCTCACTAGTGTTTTAGGGGGAATCTAAACATCATCCTGATTGGCCTTGAGAAAAATTCCATGGGCTGCAGGTAGACAGCCCTTGTTCACATCCCAGCTCTGTGAACATGGACTAGTGATTTCACTTCCCTGTTAACTCACCCAGAAAATGGACATAGTAACAAATGCATGCGTGCAAACACACTATTGCCTCTGCGAACACACACACGTGGAATCCTCCTGATCTATACCCCAATATTTTTCACTTACTACAACTTGAAGATCCTTCTGTAGCAGTACATTCTTTTTAATGGCTACACAATATTCCATCATATGAATATACTCCCAAGAATTTAATCTCCATTATAGGACATTTATAGTTTGTCTAGGTTTTGTTATTGCAAATAATGCAGCAGAGGGGCACCTGTAGTGGCTCAGTCGGTTAAGCATCTGACTCTTGGTTTTGGTTCAGGTCATGATCTCAGGGTTGTAAGACTGCGCCCCACACTGGGCTCTGCGATCAGTGAGGAGTGGGCTTGGATTCCTGCCCTCTGCCTCTCCCTCAGTGCGCTCTCTTTCTCTAAAATAAATAAATATTAAAAAAAAAAAAAGACAAGGGGAGCAGGTGCTGGACCCAAGCAGACCTGGAGCAGGAGGCACAGGCTGGCGTGGCAAGCAAAAACCATGTCACTGTTAGGGAAATTGTTTGGAGCAGGAGGGGGTAAGGCCAGCAAGGGCAGCCCGACCCCTCAGGATGCCATCCAGTGGCTGTGGGACATATTGGAGATGCCAAGTAATAGGCAGGAATTCCTGGAGATGAAGTTGGAGAAGTAGCTGACCGCCACCAAGAAGCCCGGCACAGAAAGAAGCCCGTGGGGCCTCCAGGCACTGAAGCACAGGAAGAGGTATGGAAAGCAGCTGGCACAGATCGATGGCACACTATCCACCATCGAGTTTCAGCAAGAGGCCCTGGAGAACACCAGGACTAACACTGAGGTGCTCAAGAATATGGGCTCTGCTGCTAAGGCCATGAAGGCTGCCCACGACAACATGGCCATCGACAAAGTTGATGAGTTAAGGCAGGGCATTGCTGACCAGCAAGAACTTGCACAGGAGCTTTCAACAGGTATTTCAAAACCTGTAGGATTTGGAGAAGAGTTTGATGAGGATGAGCTCATGCCAAAATTAAAAGAATTAGAACAGGAGGAACTAGACAAGAATTTGCTGGAAATCAGTGGACCCACAACAGTCCCTCTACCAAATGTTCCCTCTATAACCTTACCATCAAAACCCAGCAAGAAGGGACACCTGGGTGGCTCAGTGGGTTAAAGCCTCTGCCTTCAGCTCGGGTCATGATCCCACGGTCCTGGGATCGAGCCCTGCGTTGGGCTCTTTGTTCTGCATGGGGCCTGCTTCCTCCTCTCTCTCTGCCTGCCTCTCTGACTACCTGTGATCTCTGTCTGTCAAATAAATAAATAAATAATCTTTAAAAAAAAAAAAGAAAGAAAGAAACCCAGCAAGAAGGAAGAGGAAGAGGATGACATGAAGGAATTGGAGAACTGGACTGGATCCATTTAACTGGTCCAGTGTAGTCCAGACAGACTCTGGCGGGCTGTGCAGTGACAGGTGCATGGGGGCGGATGGGGGGGGGCAGGACATGTGCAGGCATGTTCCATCACTCCTGAAACTCCCTCCAAAGCAGTAGGGCTGCATCACTGCTCACTCTCCGCATAGCATGCTCTACACCCAGCGGGACAGGATCGGGGACGGGGTAGGGGTGAGAGGTGGGGTGGGAGGTGCCTACAGTTTATAATGTTGAATTTCTGCAAAATAAACCATATTTGCAAATCAAAAAAAGAAATCAAGTGGGGTTACATTATATGTTTAAATAAAAAAGCTTAAAAAAAAAAAAAGAAATCAATACAGCAGAAGACCTCCTTTGCAATCATCATTATACACTTTCTCAAGTATATCCGTAAATTAGATTTTCAGAAAACTGCTTTGGCAAGAGTCTGCCTTTCACTTTGACAAATCTCCCCATCGGCACTCAAAAGAAGGTACTAGTTTCGGCTCCCATAAATTGAGTGTGAAAGCCCCTGTTTTCTCTCACTTTTGCCAATACTGCATATATTACCAAACTTTTCATCTTTGTCGATCTGATTCATGGGAAAAAAGTACCATTCTAGTTTGCATTTCTGTGTGACACTAATCACTTTTTTATGTTTTCAGAGCCCCTTTTTCTTCCTTTTCTGTGAGTTGTCAGTTTCTCATTGTTCGCTTTCTGTTGCATTTTTTTTCTTCTCACTGACTTATAGGAGCCCTTGATATAACCAGAAAATGATTCGTTATTCTATGCGTGGCAAATATTCATCTTAGCTTTTTGTACTTTTCACTGTTTGTGGTATTCTTTTTCCACAGAAATTCACCTTGGCATGGTTAAATTTATCAGGTTTTTTCCTTTATGATTTTGGGGTTTCTCACTATGCTTAGAAAAACTTAATTCAAGCACTGTTGTGAGACACAAACAAGTTAATACACATAAAATGCTTAGCACGGAACCAGCCCTTAAGAGTTTCACCTTTGGGGGGTGCCTGGGTGGCTCAGTGGGTTAAAGCCTCTGCCTTCGGCTCAGGTCATGATCCCAGGGTCCTAGGATTGAGCCCATCAGGCTCTCTGCTTAGCAGGGAGCCTGCTTCCTCCTCTCTCTCTCTCTTCCTGACTCTCTGCCTACTTGTGATCTCTGTCAAATAAATAAATAAAATCTTTAAAAAAAAAAAAAGTTTCACCTTTGGAACTAGGAATTTACTTGTTTTGTTTTGTTAAATTTTATTTTACCTGATAGACAGAGATCACAAGCAGGCAGAGAAGCAGGCAGAGAGAGAGGAGGAAGCAGGCTCCCCGCTGGGCAGAGAGCCCGATGCGGGGCTCGATCCCAGGACCTTGAGATCATGAGGCAAAGCCGAAGGCAGAGGCCCAACCCACTGAGCCACCCAGGCGCCCCTAGGAATTTAGTTTTTAGTCAGAATAAAATACTTACAATAAAGGCACAGATTTTCACAGGCCCCTGCAAGGTGTGGCCCCAACCTGATTCTCTCTCTCTCTCTCTTTTTTTGTTTAAGATTTATTTATTTATGAGAGAGAGAGAGGGAGAAAGTGAGCATGAGAGGGAAGGGGTAGAGGGAGAGGGAGAGAGAATCTTAAGCAGATTCCCTACTGAGCCACACGCCACAACCCCGAGATCATGATCTCAACCAAAATCAAGAGCCACCCAAGTGTCCTCCAACCTGACTCTCTTATTCTGTTGACTTCTCTGTTTTCTTCAAATATGCCCCATGTGGCCTTGGCACATGCTTTTCTTCAGACGCTCCCATCTCACCTTTTCCCAGCACCCTGAGCATCCCCTGGGTGATATCAACATGAAATCTAATCACACATTCCTCCAAATACCAAGTTAAAGACTTGACTGGCAGCTCCCAAGAGAGAGAACCTGTCTGCTACTGTACCAATGTGTACCTCCAGCTCTACACAAAGAGGCTAACACATGATTCCTTAAATATTTATGGTTAGAAAGGAAGGACAAAAGCAGCCATTGTGGGAGGGTGGGGACGCCTGTCAGGGCTCTTCCACATCCACAGTTCCCCACTGATATAGGTCATAGGTGGTGTCACAAGAGGCTGTCAGAAGAGAAGTGTCAGCTGGCAAAGGCTCTCTTCAGACCTGCCCCACTAGGCTCTTAAAAAAAAAAAAATATTTCTAGAATACAATTTTTATCCAATTTGTAGTGCTAAGGTGGTTATCTTCCCTTATCTGTATGCTGTTACAATTTCAATAGAATTTCCAAAGCAGAGGCACTTGGGTAGCTCAGTCAGTTGAGTGTCTGCCTTCAGCTCAGGTCATGATCTCAGGGTCCTGGGATCTGGCCCTTGGGTCAGGGTCTCTGCTCAGCAGAGAGTCTGCTCCTCCCTCTCCCTCTGGCCCTCCTGCATCTCGTGTGTGTGTGTGTGTGTGCGCGCGCACACGCGCGCACCTGCTCTCTAAAATAAATAAATAATGTTTTAAAAAAAAAAGAATTTCCCTATGCACAGGTCCAGGACACCTTGTGCATAAGGCAAAAAAATGTCCCAAAGCCTCCCAAAGCATTTGAAAACCCTAAATTTGATATCTTAACTATACCAAGAGGGAAAGAACTCTTGGTCTGCTTCTCTGTGTCTCTGTTACCACTCTTGCACCTTTCCAGTACTTCACCCAGCTTTGTTGTGTGTCCCTCGTCTGTAAATGTGCAGGTGCTCAAAACCATGGTAACAAACACATATTAAAAAGCAAACGGGATGCCTGGGTGGCTCAGGCAGTTAAGCGTTTGACTCCTGATATCATCTCAGGTCATGATCTCAGGGTCGTGAGATCCAGCCCCGTAACAGGCTCCTGCTTAAGATTCTCCCTCTCAGGGCGCCTGGGTAGCTCAGTGGGTTAAAGCCTCTGCCTTCGGCTCAGGTCATGATCTCAGGGCCCTGGGATCAAGCCCCGCATCGGGCCTCTCTGCTCAGCGGAGAGCCTGCTTCCTTTTCTCTCTCTGCCTGCTTCTCTGCCTACTTGTGATCTCTCTCTGTCAAATAAATAAATAAAATCTTTAAAAAAAAAAAAAAAAAAAAGATTCTCCCTCTCTTGAGGCCCCTGGGTGGCTCAGTCATTAAGGTTTGTCTTCAGCTCAGGTCGTGATCCCAAGATCCTAGGATGAAGCCCCACATCAGGCTCCCTGCTCAGAAGGAGGCCTGCTTCTCCCTCTCCCACTCCCCCTGCTTGCGCTTCCTCTCTTGCTGTGTCTCTATCAAATAAATAAATAAAATTTTTTTAAAAAAAGAAAAAGAAAAAGATTCTCTCTCCCTCTCTCTGCCCCTCCCGCACCTTGCACTGTCTCTAAAACAAACAAAACAGGAGCTCAGAGTTCTTTCTATAGGACAAGCTAAATAAAGTAGACCACATCGTGTAGCCCCATAAACAAACCCCATTTAAAGCAATGAAATTTTATATTTAATCGGGACATTGGAAGAAAAGAACCAAAGTCATAAACATCTCTACAAAGTTTGGCAACCATTCTACCAGGGTTGTGGTAGGTAGAATATAAACTGTTTAGTTTTAGGCTTTAATTTATGACTCAGAAGGAAATATAATCTTCTTTCTATTAAGTGCATTTTTTAAAAATCACACCTATATCCTGGATTTGTTTTTCCCTTCAACAAAGCCAGTAAGCAAACATATTTGAAAGAAATATATGTATTTTCATTTACTAACATGAGTTGCATTTTTCTTTTTTTTTTTAGATTTTATTTATTTATTTGACAGGCAGAGATCACAAGTAGGCAGAGAGGCAGGCAGAGAGAGATGGGGGAAGCAGGCTCCCTGCTGAGCAGGGAGTTGGATGAGGATGTGGGGCTCAATCCCAGGACCCTGGGATCATGACCTGAGCGGAAGGCGGAGGCTTTTAACCCAATGAGCCACCCAGGTGCCTCTGAGTTGCATTTTTCTAAACATATTAAATTTTTTCACCTTAATTATTTGGATTGGAAAAGGTCAGGATAAGGCACAGGTTTATGTTTTTGCATCTTACAATTTAATTTGGAAAGAAATATTTCAAAGTACATTAAAAAAATTTCCGTATCTGTTTTTAAAAAGCTATGGCTGTATAAAACTGAAATATAACTTTAAATGTTCCTGTTATGCAATTAGCAAGCATCACAGTAAAGACTGGATGTGGCAAGAACCATCAATGGGTGTTAAATCTAGGGAGAAACTGGGCGGGGGCAGGGGGGGCAGGATACCTGCATGGTCTTACACTGTGTCTTCATCAATCACTGATTAGTTACAAGGGAGAAAATATGGGATGTCTGGGTGTATCAGTTGGTTAAGCATCTGCCTTTGGCTTAGGTCATGATCCCAGAGTCCTGGGATAGAGTTCCGCATCCGTTTCCTAGCTCAGTGGGAAGACTGCTTCTCCCTCTGCCTGCCATTCGCCCTGCTTGGGCACGCTCTCTCTCTCTCTCTCTCTCTGACAAATAAATAAAATCTTTACCAAGAAAGAAAAAAAGAGAGAAAATATTATACAAAGGAGAAAGTGGGCAAACCCTTAACCAGGTAGTCACTGATAACATCACCAGTGGACATCATGCATCTTGAGATACGATACTCCAAGGACACAATATTGCCTACATAGTACTCTGGCTAAAATTTAGTAATGATGAAACATTAGACAAATTCAAAATGAGAAATATTTTATTTTAAAAGGGGAAGGGGGAGAGAGATCACTAGCATAAAAGACAAAAGGTTGTAGAAGTGTTCCGGATTAAAGAGTTCTAACAACTATATATAACTAAATCCCGTACTAGAAGAGGAAAAAAAAAATGCTACAAAGGACATGATTGGGTCAACTGGCACTGCTGGAATACAACAGGTTAGACAAAAGGATTATTACTGGGGCACCTAGGTGGCTCAGTAGGTTAAAGCCTCTGCCTTCGGCTCAGGTCATGATCCCAGGGTCCTGGGATCAAGCCCCGCATCAGGCTCTCTGCTCATCGGGGAGCCTGCTTCCCCCCTCTCTCTACCTGCCTCTCTGCCTGCTTGTGATCTCTGTCAAATAAATAAATAAATAAATAAAATCTCTTTAAAAAAAGGATTATTACCGATGGTAAAATTACTAGTTTGAAAATTTTAAAAGATGGGGTGCCTGGGTGGTTCAGGCAGGTAAGTGTCTGCCATCAACTCAGGTCATGATCCCAGGTCCTGGGATCGAGCCCCGCATTGGGCTCCCTGCTCAGCAGAAGAGTCTGCTTCTCTCTCTCCCTCTGCCTGCTGCTCTGCTTACTTGTGCTCTCTCTCTATCAAATAAATAAATAAAATTAAAAAAAGAAAAGAAACACTTAAGTATTTAGGAGCAAAGGGCTATGATCTATGTAATTTATCCTCAAATTATGAAGAAAAAATTATACAATATTATATATGTGTATTTACGCACACACACACAATGTGAAGCAAATGGGATGGAAAGTTAACAGTTGTGAATCTGGGTTAATGGTACTCCATCCATATGCATGTTCTTTGCATTATTCTTATTTTTGTAATTTTTCTCCAAGTTTGAAACAAATTCCAAGTAAAGTTAAAAATTATTTTTATTTTTATTTTTTTAAACACATTTTCTTTTTTTTTTTTTAAGATTTTATTTATTTATTTGACAGACAGAGATCTCAAGTAGGCAGAGAGGCAGGCAGAGAGGGAGAGAGGGGGAAGCAGGCTCCCTGCTGAGCAGAGAGCCCAACGACATGGGGCTCGATCCCAGGACCCTGAGATCATGACCTGAGCTGAAAGCAGAGGCTTTAACCCACTGAGCCACCCAGGCGCCCCTAAAAATTATTTTTAAATTTTCTGAAAAACCCATTTGCTCAAGACACCAGCATGATTCCCATCATCAGTAAGTTATCCATCCTTATCCCTGAAGCTGGCTATACTAAGTACCAAAAAAGGAATGACAGGGAGAAGACAGAGATGAGAACTTACATGGAGAGAGAGTATGGGGACAGAAAGAAGACAGATTTTTAGTTTTACTACCAATAATATTATATATTTAAATAAGAACTTACAAATTATGAAATCAAGAAGATCTCTCCACGCTTATTACAAAGGCTTTTTTTTTTATAGCAGGAACAAAATAATGTAGTATTGACTATCATACTTTATGGCTGGTTAAAATTACAGCAACATTTACTGAATGCCATGTGCCAATGTAACCATTGCATTCTCCTATTTACTTCTAAAAGTTTCTAAAGCAGGATCTAAACCCACAGCTTGTCTTATTGTAACCACATGTTCTCACCTTTGCATGTTTCACAGAAATAATGCTTACACAGAGTATCCTGCTGGTGCTGAGGGTGCAAAGGATATTATAAATTGACTTCCACTGCGGAAGGTGTATGTAAACACCACTCTGCCCATCACGTAGATTGGCAAGATGAGATAAGGCCAACGGTTGTCTCTTTACCCTTCATTAAATAAACTCTATTATCTCCTTTACAACTTACAATTATACCGATCATGTTATTAAGAATGAACAGAGGAGAGTGATGTTTACAAGGGAAACTGTAACCAGCATTTAGCACAAAGACCAGACAGAGCAAAGGCTTAATAAACACTGGCTATCACCTTTGTTATCATTATTATTACTGGTGGAAGACAGCAGGAAAGATTCTTCTCAGGCATAATTATGTCAGTATCACACAGGCCATTCTGACATATGTATCATTTATGTTACACTGCCTTTTAATAAACTTAACTTCAGAGTTCAGGGGCTATCCCTACATTATTTCAAATAGCATATAATTAGAAATTAAAAAGTTCTAGTCCATAACCTACCCACTTGAGAGCTTTGATTTATTTTAAACTCTTCTTCCTTAGCAATTTTTTCAAAAAGCACTGGTAATCACCAAAAACTTTTTCCCACTTAGATTTAATATTTGTGTTCAATCACTGACAATTTTGTGATGTGTAGCATTCTTATTACTACTAAGGAGTAGTTAGAGTTCACTCCATCCCTTAGAATTAGGGAGAGTAAAGACGAACAGTAGAATTAATATCATGGGGCTGGCCTCAAGGATTATGAACAATTGTAATATTAGGTATTGAGGCCACATATCTCCAAGCCTGGCCCCATTTCCCACCTGATATGAATGTAAGCAGTAGAGGTTGTCTAACAAAAACAAAAAACAAAAAAAAAGTAGCATAAATGCATCTGCATTACCTGAAAAGATGGGGAAATGCAAATTAGCAGAACTCAATTTGAGTTTATCAGCAAAGTGATTAATACCACGGGTCCAAGGGTATCAGATGAGAAGAAACAGATCCATTTCCAGTCCTCCCATGTACATACTAGGCATTTAATTAATGGCTGTTGATGGAATGAAATTGGGGGGGGTGGCTGGATAAAAAACAGGTAGGATAAGACATCAGGAAGAGGGAAATAGAGAAAAAGTCACATGGGGAAGGGAGAGGAAAGGAAAAGTGTCCCCCTTTTGCTCATTCTAACATCTGCAAACCTGCCGGCCCCTGACAATCCCTTCTAACTGGCCACCTTCTGGCATTATTACTTAATAAGGGTCTCAGGTCACACATGGCCTAGGCAGATACCACCCATCTCTTCCAAGGAGTCGAAAGCGTGTGTGCACGCGCGCACACACATAGACACCACCACTTGTGAGAAAGAGCCACAAATCAATGTCCAAAACAAAATGCCTAAAACACAGGAGCCTGAGTGAGCCTGAAGAAACAAAAGACAGAATCCCTGCCTGCAGGGGAATTTACAAACCCAAACAATTTGCTAGGAAATCACACGAGGAATCTAGATAACCACCCACCTCCCTGCCCCCAACCCTCCCTGTCCGTGAAGGCAGATTCTGCAAAGCCTTAGCTCTCTGAGGATAGGAACTTATTTATGTCAAGTGAGTCTTTAAAAAAAAAAAAATGCTGATGAACCAAAAAGAAAATACAATGATGCTGAATATTTTGTTTTATCTATGCACCCTCTTCCCCCAGTGGTGTGGGGAAACAGTCAAGCAGGCCAATAATTTCAGGAACTTATTCTTATTCAAGGCTGCCATGCTAAGAAGAGAATTTAAACCAGGGATCCAAAGTCTAATTTCGGTTTCTCGACTAAATATAAAGTGACACTGGGTATATCTTTCTTACCAGCTGCTCCAAAAAAATCATTATCTTTGTCCTTGGGGAAAAAGTTTATAGTTTGGTACTTGCTGCAGATTATAAGACTATTCCTCTTTTCTAATTAAATTTTAATATCCTAGAGGAAAAGGGTAAGTCATGAAGAAAGGGCAGTCAATGGGGACAAGCAGTCTAAGTAACAGAAGCTAGAAAAAAGTTGTTAAGGCAGCTTTTTAATGGTAGCAGATAGCTCTGTCTTTATGATATCTTTTCATGGAGCTTCAGTGCTCAGCATCATGGCTCTGACGACAAGGAAACAAAAGCAAACTGCCTCTGAAAGTCTTTCTACAAATGCTTCTACCTTAGTTCAAAGCCTCTCTCTCACTTGTCTGCTCTCCCTGAGTCCACCCGTGTCTTCGACAATCCTTCCTTCACAGTAGCCAAAGGGATATTTTTAAACTGACCAGCTCATGCCACTCCCCTGATCACATCCTTCTATGGCTTTATGCTGCTCTTAAAATACAATCCAAGTTCCTCGCCATGGTCCACATGACCCTCGAAGACCTCATAAGGTCCTGTGTGGTCCAGTCCCCACCTACCTCCCCAGCGTCCCCAGTGTGCTCTCTTCTGCTCTTGAAGTGCTCCAAGAACTTCCCTACCTCAGCCCTTCCACACTCGCTGTTTCCCAACACCTGAACACCGAGGGCCTAGCACAGCTCCTGGCACACAGTAATCCGACAATAATAGTTCTTGAGTGAGTGGATCAATATTTCATTAGAATGGTTCCATGGGGGGGGGGGGGGGCCTGGGTGGCTCAGATGGTTAAGCATCTGCCTTCAGCTCAGGTCATGATCTCCAGTTCCTGGGATCGAGCCCCATGTCGGGCTCCCAGCTCAGAAAGGAGTCTGCTTCTCTCTCTCCCTCTGCCTCTCTCCCTGCTTGTGCTCTCTCTCTCAAAGGAATAAATAAAATCTTAAAAAAAAAAAAAAAAGAATGGTTCCATGGAAGGATAAAGACTTGCATCTAGAATCCACTACCTTTCCAAACATAGTGTATGTATATATTTATGTGTGTAGATACAGACATACACAGCATATATATATGTATATATGTGTATATAAGTACGTATGTATTCTAAATAGAATATCCTCTCCTGATAAATTTCTATTTCAGTTTGGTACTAGCTTTACCAAACTCATTTGATGCTGGCACACAAGCCTGTCTCCCTCTCTGAATTCAATGCTCCTTGCAAACATGAATAACATCTTCCACGTTTCAGTGTTGTCAAGGACCACGGCACATAAAAGTTTGCAAAATGCACACAACCCTCCAAATCGCAGTAGTGAACTGAGCTCCCATTTAGGGAGTTTGAATCCAGTTGAGGGTGTTAAAGCCTTGGCCGCAGTCCACAACTCCCACAGAGCATGAGCATTTGCCTTGTCTTAAAGGTAAGGCAGTATCTGCCTAACCTTAGAAATGTCAGCATTGGATGGCAAGTGCTGTTTCCCAGAGGGAAGGAGGAATAAGGACAGTATCCTATTGTTCTATAGCTGCCTAACAAAGTACACTAAGGCCCACTAGTAACAATCACAAACTTGAGCTGGCTCTGCTTTTTCAGGATCTTGTGTGTTCTCCAAGTCTCTGCACTGACCATGCACAAGAAGGGTAAGTAATCTTAGCAGTGGCCCCTGCCTTTGAGCAGTTCTGGCCAAAACCCGGAGCTGACATTGGGACACAACATTAATAAAGTCATCCCAGTCACAACTGGGAAGGCGAAGGCCTGTTACTTTTCAGCAAGGCAAGTTTATTTACTCCCACAGGAGAGAAACCAACATGGCCACCAGGGACAGCCTGGGACAAAATGTACTTGACCAGCAACAGATAAACCAAAAGCCTGGAGTCTGAGAACAAGCTAAACGTTCCGCTCCTCTCGGCTCAAGTCACCGTACATCATCTTTCAGAAGCACAAAAGCAAATGTAGGGGCACCTGGGTGGCTCAGTCAGTTAAGCATCTGCCTTCGGCTCCGGTCATGATCCCAGGGTTCTGGGATCAGGGCTCCCTGCTCGGCGGGAAGCCTGCTTCCCCCTCTCTCCCTCTGCTGCTACCCCTGCTTATACTCTCTAATAAATAAACAATCTTAAAAAAAAAAAAAAAAGGAAATGTGAAGGACCTGCCATATGCTGAAAGAGGGCTTGGAGAATGCAGGCAATTTTGTCAGCTGAACAGGGCAGAATGGTGCACACCAGCAACCTCAAAAATCTAAATTCGGTACTGCCACTGCTAAATCACCTGTAGGGAGGTGCGTGGGGAGTCATTTCATTGCTCACTGCCTTCATTTCCCTACTTACGATGTTGAGAAATAGCAGTATACGGAATATGCTGACATTTTAATTACTGAATGCGTACAAAATCTAATCTTAAACACACCAAAAAGAATTATTTTGATAATTAGGCAAAACGAAACTGAGAATAATACTGGTCACTCAGGAGTTAACTCCTATGGCCACCTCCTCAGAGAGCTCATTCCTAAACTCATCAAACTAACATTATCCCCACTTGTTTTGTTTTTTGCCCTCCCAGCAGTTACTACTACCTGAAATTGTTATCTTCATTCACAGGTTTTTTCTTTTCTCTCCCTCTCTCAACCAAATGAATAGCATCTTTGCCAATCTTACTGCTTTATCCTGCCTGGTTCAATAACTATTTGAATTAATACCAAGGTTAAAAATAATTTGAAAAAGAAAAACAAAGCTGGAAGACTAACATTGATCTCAAGCCTTACAATAAAACTACAATAATCAAGACCATGTGTATTGGCATATGAACAGATAAACAGATCAATAAAACAGCATGGATTCCAGAAACAGACCCACATATAAACGGACAACAGATTTTCTATAAAGATACAAATTCAAAAGAAACTGTCTTCAACAAACAGTGCTAAAACTGGATATCTATATGCAAAATATATATATGTACGCATGCACATACACACATATCTCCACACCTCACCATATACAAAAATTAACTCAAAGTGGATCATAAACCTATTAGAAAACATTTGGGACCTTGGGTTAATTAAGCAAAGATTCCTTAGCATGATCCATTAAAAAAAACATTGAGGGGCACCTGGCTGGCTCAGCCAACAGAGCATGTGACTCTTGATCTCTGGGTTGTAAGTTTGAGCCCCATGTGGGGGGTAGAGATTACTTAAAAATAAAATCTTTTAAAATTAATTAATTAATCAATTAATTTAATAAAGATAAAAATTGATAAACTGGACTTCATCAAAATTTAAAACCTCTGTTCTTGGTTTCAGTTTAGGTCATGATCTCAAGGGCCTGGGATCCAGCCCTGCATCAGGCTCTGCACTCAGAGGGGCGTCTGAGGAATCTGCTTGGGGATTCTCTTCCTCTCCCTCTCCCTGTCTCCCCACTCATGGGTGTATAGGTGTGTGTGTGTGTGTGTGTGTGTGTATGCAAAATACATAAATAAATATTTTTTAAAGGGGGGGGGGGCATTTGGGTGGCTCAGTTGGTTAAGCACCTGTCTGCCTTTGGCTCAAGTCATAGCTTCAGGGTCCTAGGATGGAGCCCTGAGTCCTGTTCCCTGCTTAGAAATTGGTCTGCTTCTCCCTCACCCTCCGCCTACCACCCCCACTTATGCCTGTGCACTCTCTCTCTCAAATAAATAAAATCTTAAAAAAAAAAAAAAGATGAAAGACAAACCACAGACTAAGAGAAAATATTTGCAATTCTGATAAAGGACTTGTTTCCAGAATAAAGAATTCTCTTTTTTTAAGATTTTATTTATTTATTTGACAGAGACCAGAAGCACAGAGGTAGAGGGAGAAGCAGGCTCCCTGCTGAGCAGTCTGACCCAAGGGCTCAGATCCCAGGACCTTGAGATCATGACCTGAGCCAAAGACAGATCCTTAACTGACTGAGCCACCCAGGTGCCCCTGGAATAAAGAATTCTTGAATCTCAATTAAAAAAAAAAAAAACAAGGGGCGCCTGGGTGGCTCAGTGGGTTAAAGCCTCTGCCTTCAGCTCGGGTCATGATCCCAGTGTCCTGGGATCGAGCCCCACATCGGGCTCTCTGCTCAGCAGGGAGCCTGCTTCCCCCTCTCTCTGCCTGCCTCTCTGCCTACTTGTGATCTCTGTCTGTCAAAAAATAAATAAGGGGCGCCTGGGTGGCTCAGTGGGTTAAAGCCGCTGCCTTCGGCTCAGGTCATGATCCCAGGGTCGTGGGATCGAGCCCCACATCGGGCTCTCTGCTCTGCGGACAGCCTGCTTTCTCCTCTGTCTCTCTCTGCCTCTCTGCCTACTTGTGATCTCTGTCTATCAAATGAATTTAAAAAAATAAATAAATAAAATAAAATAAAATCTTTAAAAAAAAATTAAAAAAAGAAAGTATTAAAAAAAACTAAACTAAAACTAAATAAAAATGGGGGAAAATATTTGATCAAACAGACATGTCACCAAAGAAAATACACAGATGGCAAATAAGCACGTGAAAAGATGATCAACATCATTAGTCACCAAGGAAAATATGAATTAAAACTATAATGAGGGGGTGCCTGGGTGGCTCAGCCAGTTAAGCATCTGCCTTCGGCTCAGGTCATGATCCCAGGGTCCTGGGATCAAGCCCCACATCAGGCTACCTGCTCAAGGGGAGTCTGTTTCTCGCTCTCCTCCCCACTTGTGCTCTCTGTTGCCATCTCTCCCTTTTTGTCAAATAAATAAGTAAAATCTTTTAAAAAAATAAAAAATGAAAACGACAATGAGGGGTGCCTGGGTGGCTCAGTCAGTTAAGTGTCTATCTTCAGCTCAGGTCATGATCTCAGGGTCTTTACATGTGGCCCCCCAGCTCAGCAGCTGGAGTTTGCTTCTCCCTTGCTCCTGCCCCCATTGCTCATACACACGAGTACTTGCTCTCTCTCAAATAAATTTTAAAAATCTTTTTTTTTAAAGATTTTATTTATTTATTTGAGAGAGAGACAGTGAAAGAAAGCATGAGAGGAAAGAAGGTCAGAGGGAGAAGCAGACTCCCTGCGGAGCTGGAAGCCCGATGCGGGATTCGATTCCGGGACCCCGCGACCACGACCCGAGCCGAAGGCAGTTGCCTAACTGAGCCACCCAGGAGCCCAAATTTTAAAAAAGAAAACTACAATGAGATACCATGACAGATCCACTAAAATGCCTAAAATTTAGAAATTGGCCATACCAAGTGTTGTTAAAGGTATGGAGTAACTCGAACTCTTACATGCTACTAGTAGGAATAGAAATGGTATAACTACTTTGGAAAAGTTTGGCAATTTCTGAAGAAGTTAAATATGCATTGACTGGATGAGCCAGCCATTCCCCCAAGAGGTATTTTGGTAAATACCTCTTGTGCACAAACATTCACAGCAGCTCTATTTGTGATAGCCAAGCTCCAGAACATTCCAAATGTTTCCATCAACAGGTAGATGGATAAACAAATGGTGTACACCCATACGATGGGATATTACCAAGCAATAAAAAGCCCCCAAGTTTTTTTTTTGTAAATACCTCTAATTTTTTTTTTTTTTTAATTTTTTTTTCAAGATTTTATTCATTCATTTGACAGACAGAGATCACAAGTAGGCAGAGAGACAGGCAGAGAGAGAGGAAGAAGCAGGCTTCCCGCTGAGCAGAGAGTCTGATGCGGGGCTCGATCCCAGGACCGTGAGATCATGACCTGAGCCGAAGGCAGAGGCTTTAACCCACTGAACCACCCAGGCGCCCCAGAAATGAGCTTTTTGATACATACTACAACATGATGAATCTCAACATATATAAGAAACCAGTATAAGAAACTGAGTATAAGAAACCAGACATAAAATTCCATTTATATAAAATTCTAAGATTTGTAAACTAAGGTGTAGTGACAGAAAGCAGAACAGTGGTCACCTGACAAGGAAGGGATTAAAAAAGTCACAAGGAAACATCATATGGGATGATGGACATGTTCGTTATCTTCACGAAGACGATGGTTTCATGAGTATATGCATGTATCAAAAGATCAAATTGTATGCTTAAACATATGCAACCTAATGCCTGTCATTTATACCACAATAAAGCTGGTTAAAGGGGCGCCTGGGTGGCTCAGTGGGTTAAGCCTCTGCCTTCAGCTCAGGTCATGATCTCAGGGTCCTGGGATCAAGCCCGGCATGGGGCTCTTTGCTCAGCAAGGAGCCTGCTTCCCCCTCTCTCTGTGCCTGCCTCTCTGCCTACTTGTGATGTCTCTGTGTCAAATAAGTAAATAAAATCTTTTTTTAAAAATCTGGTTAAAAATAATAAAACATACTTGCAATCTGAAAATATAATAAATAATTTCCAATTATATGTGTTATGTTCACAAACTGACTTTTTGGGTGGCACGCATTTCTTTTCGATAACATAAGAGGACCAGAGAAACGAAATGATCTTTGCCACTTGCAGCTTTGGCCATAGCCCCAACTTCTCCAATTCTACACTAACAAGCTGGACAATGTAGGGTCTATTACTACCCGGCCCCTTCCCCACACCCAACCCCCAGTCTTTTTGTCTCCTAAAGAAGCAGATCCTTACTTGTCTGGAAGAGCAGACACAAGGAACAAAAGGTTCAATGACTATTCGACAGATTAAAGAATAGACAACTGTTTTATTTAAAAGCTCCCTAAAGAATTAAAACATCTGAGGCTATACACTGTTCCGCTGAAATGCAGTTCTATATTACCCAGATCTGTAAGCACTTGGCCAGGAGACCCGTCCAAATCACTCACTTCCTAAGAGGTTTTGGTTTTGTTTTCTCTCCCTCTTTTCATTCCACAAATAAATAATTTGCAGGTGTATTTTGAGAAGACATTCCCAGTATTTTAAAAATTCTCTCAAATAACCTGAACAGCTTGAAACAGTTTTTCAAATGTCTAAGACAGTGACCATAGCAAGCCAATAAAGGAAAAGACCAAACAATGGGTCTTATGTGTGAATCGTATATAGAGTGGCAATACAAAATAACAGGATCGTTTTCTGAAAACAATAGGTCACACTGCAGTTCAACAACAAAATAAGGCTTACAAATGATTAACAATAGTTATAAAATAATAATAGCTACATGGTGATTAAACAGTGGGGATTCTGGCTCCACCACTTATTGGTTCAGTGACTTCAGGCAAGCTGCCTAACTTCTGAAAATCAGTTTACTCATCTTTAGAACCAGGATAACAGAAAGAAGAAGAATTCCTCTTCTCACAGGGTTAAGTGAGAATTAAATGTTTGACTTACAGTAAGAGCTAAATAAACGTTAGCTATTAAAAGTATTATTACCTTGAACTTCCAAAGGATCTCATTAATTCACTAATCCTCCTTTGACTCTTAGGTGCAAAATCCTGTCATTTACTAGCATGAAACTTCTAAGCCTCAGTTTCCACATCCGTAAAACGGGGGCGATTAATGTTACCTGACTTTCAAGGCTGTGGTTAAGGATTAACTAACAAGAGATAGGGCTCCCTTCCCTCCCATCTCCCAAAGCGAAGACCGCAGAGGAAGGAAATACTTCTAATAGCAGCAGATACAGTCAGTTTTTCCATTTCTGGCACGTGAGAGGTCGGGGGGAACGGAGGTGCAAAGAGCCACATAAAGGGGTCAAGTTCCTGAGTGAAGCCCCCAAACGCACGCGGGAGGCAGAGTGACCCAGAGCGGCCCGACTGTCGGGGACCCGGCCCCGCGCAACTCCCTCCTCTCCCCTCCCGCGTCCCGAGCCGAGGAGCCTCCCCAAGTGAGCGGGGTTATTTCGGAATCACCATGAGGCAATTCTCATGAGGCAATGGGTCAGGAATGCGGCGCCGAGCCGGGCCGCTGGCGTCCGCGGTTCCCCGGGCGGCTCTACCTGCCCGCGTCCTGACGGGCATCCCCAGGGCTGCGGGAGCCGGAACTCGGGGAGGCAGGAAATGAATGGGGACCCGAGAGGTGGGGGTGCGGTGGCGCCGGGCCCCTGGCCCCGGGAGGACGAGAAGTTGGGAGGGAGACTGCCCCCCGCGACCCTGGGCGGGAGTCCGAAGCCCGGCCGGGGCGCCCCCTCCCGGGCGGGGCTGATCGAACGCGGCGGGGGCCGGGCCGAGGCCCGGGCCGGGCCCTCGGGGCTCCTCACCTCCGCGATGTCATGTTCCTCCCGCCCTCCGGCTCCGCGACGGACCCGCTCCTTGCTCAGGCTCTGCTGGGCCCGGTCACATCGGGCTGGCCCGAGGGAGGCCCGCTCGGGACCGGACAGGGAGGCAGAGCCAGCCGGCCGCGCGCAGACCCCCCTCCAGGCCTGGGGATCCCGGAGACTGTGCAGCCGCCCCCCAAGCCCGGTTCGCTCCTCCTCCTCCCCCGCCTATCCCCACCGGCGCTGCCGTGACGTCATCCCGCGCGACGCCCGCCGCCACTTCCTGCTCCCACTCCGCCGGAGACTGAGCGGCGGCTGGTAATGGTAGTTCATAGTCTCCGTGGAGCCGCCGCGACGTTAGCAAAGCACTCGCACCCTCATTTAGACCTGGGCTGCGAGGCGCGCGCGCGGCGCCCTCACGACTGAGCATTCGCTCCCACCGTGTCAATTTTCCTCCCTGCCCTGAGGGCCAAATCGAATTTCATTCATTTTATTCCACCATCTCCGCACCACTTTTCAGCTGTGTAATCTTAGGAAAGTTCCTGAGCGTCAGTTGTTGAGTCTCTGAGCTTCAGTATTCTCCATTTCTTCATTTCTGTAAAGTAAAGATGGTAATTGTATTCTCTTTATAGGATTATTATGGGGATCAAATATGCAAAATGCTTCGAACTCGGCCTGACCTATTTAATAAGTCCTTTGTGATTGTTACCTGGATTATCATGATAATTAAACATCTGTTGAATGTTTCCTTTCTGGTAGGCACTGTTTAAAACTATGGGGATACAAAAAACCACAATGGGGATACGGTAGTGAACTGAAGACAAAAATCCCTGCTAAAACACTCAAGAAAATACTGTATTTCCGTCTTCCTTTCTTTTCTCCATATCCCTTTATATTATCACTTTGTAAAGATTTTTATTTATTTATTTTAGGGAGAGAGAACACTAAGTAGACTCCTCGCTGGGCCCATCAAGGGGCTGGATCCCACAACCATGAGATCGTGACCTGAGCAGAAACCAAGAATTGGGCACTCCACCAAGAGTGGATGCTCCACTGACTGCCCTTCCACCAGGTGCCCCTTATCAGTTTTTAAAGATTTATTTATTTATTTATTTATTTATTGGAAAGAGAGAAAGAGGCAGAAGAAGAGAGAGAGAGAATCTCAAGCACACTCCATGCTGAGTGGTGGGCTCCACTAGAGAGTCAATCTCCCAACCCTAGCCTAAACCGAGAGTTGGGGCTTAATCCACTGCACCATCCAGGTGCCCCTATATTTCATCTTCAGTAGAGTAGTTATGTAAGTCTTCACTGAGGATCACAATCTGAGTACAGATCTGATCCTAGAGTAGTCAGTGGGAATGACTTTGGCAAATAGCATTTCAAGCATAGGGAGAGGCAAGTGCAAAAGCCCTGAGGCAGGAGGCAGCCTCCTGTATTCCAGAAACTATGACAAGCTCTCTGACTGGAGCACAGAAGGCAGTGAGAGGGGTGAAGGGAGACCAGTAGGGGATGAGGTGAGAACAGAATAGAGATGATATGGGGTCCTATAGGCTATTTAAATGAACGGCAAAATGAACGGCCATTGAAAGATTTTTAGGAAAAAAGGAATATAATTTGCGTTTTGAAATTAAAAATAATAAAGTAAGGGTACTCTGGGAGAATCAGATCAAGAGAGCAAGTCTGAAAACAGACTAGTTCAGAATACTAAAATACTCCAGATTACAGATGATGGTGGCTCAGACCAGAATGAGAAGCTAGAGCCTTTACCTGATGAATGTCCTTGTGATTCAGTAAAGGCCACAGATCTAGTAAGTGGCAGAGTCAGAATTCAAACCCACATCTATGTAGCTCCAGAATCTTTATTTTTATTTCCTCCCAATGCTCCTCACCTCATTCCTAAAAAGAGAACTCTAATACTCTAATATAAGGTGCTGACTTCCTAAGCCTTGGTGATACAAAAAAAAAAATCCTGATAAAATGTATCTTTAATATATGTCAGTTTAATTTAGATAATAGACCTTCAATAAGCAGTTGCCTACCTTGTTTCTTTCCAGACGCCCTAGATGACTCAAACATCTAGATGACTGATGTTAGGCCTGCAGGCTTGCCCTTTCTAACCCATTCTCCACCAAATAAAAAGAGTAATCTAAAATGCAAAAGTAGTCACCCCCTACACTGAATACTTCAATGGCTACTTACTGCTCTTAGGATGAAATCACAAAAAAAAATTTAACATCTCAGTCTGGTCCCTCTCTTAGCTCACCAGACCTCTTCCCAGGACTCTGTGACCCAGACATGCTGAATGACCTTCAGTTCCCCTCAATATATGAAACTCTCTTGCAGCTCAGTATCTTTACACAATCTACTCCCTCTCCCTGGAGGTTTCTTTCTGACTTCCTTCCTCATGAACTCTAGTCTATGTCTTAGACCTCAGACTAGAAGTCATCTCCTCCGGGACAGGAAGACTTACTTGATTCTCCCAGTCCAGGTTAGATGGTCCCCAAGATACCTATCCTAGCTTAGAACTGAACAGGGTCCACTATAAATCTAAGACACAGTACTATGTGGGGGTTAAGTTCTTGATCTCCAAAGCTCAGCCTGTCTACCTGGCTATCCAGAGGTAAGTCACTTGACTTCTCTGTGTCTCAGTTTCCTTCTTGGAAAAATGGAGAGGTCCACATGTTATCGCGGGTAGGTGGTGAAACATGAAATATTTCCTCCTGGGGGCTCCTGGGTGGCTCAGTTCGTTCAGTGGCTACCTTTGGCTCAGGTCCTGATCCCAGGGTCCACCTGCTCGTGCACTTGCTCTCTCTCTCTGTCAAATAAATAAAATCTTTTAAAAAGAGAGAGAGATTTGCTATTTATGAAGTAATTAGCGCTGGCCACATAAGTAGTTGCTAAATGCTGGTTATCGTTTGTCTCTTTTCCAAAGTAAACTGTGATCTCTGAATGCAGAAACCATTGCTTCCCCACTCTTTCCTATATTCTATACAAGCTGCAGCAAGAATGATCTTTTGAGAGTACAAATCTAATCATGTCATTCTCCTGTTCTATGAGGGAGTTCAAAACCTGTAGCATTAAATGAAAACCTTGCATTAGCACATCAGGCCCTTCTAAATATAAACAGTGCCTACCTGTTAAGCTTCATTTACTCCCACTCCCTCACATAATCTAAGCCCTCTTGTTGTTTCTTGCATCCCTGTCTTCCTAAATTTTGTTCTTTCTGTCTGGAACAGCCGTTAAGCCCATCTCCAACTGGAAAACTAAGCATCAGGCAAGATTCAGCTCTAACTCAATCAGCTCCTCCAGGAAACATTCTCCACACACACCCCTCAAACGCTTCCTGAGGGTAAAATAGAGGCACCCTACCTATGCTTTGGGGGCTGCCTAGTCATCCCTCTAAAGCCCCTAACAGTTTAACATTACTATTGGTTTATTCTTCTGTCTCTTCCCCTAGATCATGAGTTCCTTTTAGAACAAAGTCATTGTCTTTTTTTTTTTCTATTTTATTTATTTACGTGAGAAAGAGAGTATGAGAGGGGAGAAGGTCAGAAAGAGAAGCAAACTCCCCATGGAGCTGGGAGCCCGATGCGCGACTCGGTCCCGGGACTCCAGGATCATGACCTGAGCTGAAGGCAGTCGCTTAACCAGCTGAGCCACCCAGGCGCCCCAAAGTCATTGTCTTCTTCAACTTTATTTTATATTATTTTTTTAAAACACGCTCCATGCCCAATTTGTGGCTTGAACTCATGACCCTGAGATCAAGAGTGATATGATCCACTGACTGAGCCAGCAAGGCACCCCCTTCTTCATCTTTATATGCCCAGAGTCTAGTACAGTGCCTGACTTATGAAATGTTCATTTAGGGAAAAAAAAGAGGTATTCATTGAGACATATTTTATTTTGATTTCTTTCTCAACCACAAAAGCAATGCAAATTCCTTGCAACAAACTTTATAAAAACAGTAATTTTCCCTGCTTCTCATGTATACATATTGCCAACTCAAACCCCCACCAGTGTTAATGGTTTGATATGTATTCTTTCACTTTTCTCTATACCTATACAAATACACATACATGTATACCTCACACACACTCACATAAATAACGTATATACAGATTTTTTCTTTTTTTACTTTTTTTACTTTATTTTTTTTCTTTTTTCTTTCTTTTAATTTTTTTTTATTTAAACATATAATGTAACCCCACCACCCTCTCCCAACACCCCTCCCCCTGACCCCCCTCAGTTTGTTTTATGACATTAAGAGTCTCTTTTGGTTTGTCTCCCTCCTGATCCCATCTTGTTTCATTTATTCTTTTCCTACCCCCTTAACCCCCACCCCCGTTGCATCTCCACTTCCTCATATCAGGGAGATCATATGATAGTTGTCTTTCTCCAATTGACTTATTTCACTAAGCATAATACCCTCTAGTTCCATCCATGTCGTCGCAAATGGCAAGATTTCATTTCTTTTGATGGCTGCATAGTATTCCATTGTATATATATATACCACCTCTTCTTAATCCATTCATCTGTTGATCGACATCTAGGTTCTTTCCATAACTTGGCTATTGTGTACATTGCTGCTATAAACATTCAAGTGCACGTGCCCCTTTGGATCACTTTTTTTTTTACTTTAAATTCAACTAATTAATATAATGTATTATTGGTTTCAGAGGTGGAGGTCAATGATTCATCAGTCTTATATAATACTCATTGCTCATTATATCACATGCCCTCCTTAATGACCATCACCCAGTTACCCCATCACTCCACCACCATCCCATCCAGCAACCCTCAGTTTGTTTCCTATAATTCAGATTCTCTTACGGTTTCTCTCCCTCTCTGATTTCATCATGTTTTATTTTTCCCTTCCTTCCTCCATGATCTTGTTTTGTTTCTTAAATTCCACACATCAGTGAGATCATATGATAATTGTCTTTCTCTGATTGACTTATTTCACTAGCACAATACCCTCTAGTTCCAAACACACACTTGCAAAGGCAAGATATTTTTTTTATGGCTGAGTAGTATTCTCATATACATATATGTATATCTTACATCTTGCTAATCCATTCATCTGTCAATGGACATCTGGACTCTTTCCATAGTTTGACTATTGTGGACATTGCTGCTATAAACCTTGGGGTGCAGGTGCCACTTCGGATCACTACATTTTGTATCATTGGGGTAAATACCAAGTAGTGCAATTGCTAGGTCGTAGGGTAGCTCGATTTTTGACTTTTTGAGGAACCTCCATACTCTTTTCCAGAGTGGCTACACCAGCTTGCATTCCCACCAACAGTGTGGGAGGGTTCCCCTTTCTCCATATCCTTGCCAACATCTGTCCTTTCTTGACTTCTTAATTTTAGCCTTTCTGACTGGTGCAAGGTGGTACCTCATTATGGTTTTGATTTGTATTTCACTGATGCCGAGTGATGTTGAACATTTTTTCATTGACTATTTGGATGTCTTCTTTGGAGAAATGTCTGTTCATATCTTCTGCCCGTTTCTTTCTTTCCTTCTTTCTTTCTTCCTTTCTTTCTTTCTTTTTGACAGAGATCACAAGTAGGCAGAGAGGCAGGCAGAGAGAGAAAAAGAGAGAGAGAGAGAGAGGGAAGCAGGCTCCCCACTGAGCAGAGAACCTGACTCAGGGCTCGATCCCAGGATGCTGGGACCATGACCTGAGCTGAAGGCAGAGGCTTTAACCCACTGAGCCACCCAGACGCCTCCAACCCATTTCTTGATTGGATTATTTGTTCTTTGGGTGTTGAGTTGGAGAAGTTCTTCATAGATTTTGGATCCTAGCCCTCTATCAGATATGTCATTTGCAAATATCTTCTCCCATCCAGTTGGTTGTCTTTTGGTTTTGTCGACTGTTTCCTTTGCTGTGCCAAAGCTTTCTATCTTGATGAGGTCCCAATACTTCATTTTTGCCTTTGTTTCCCTTGCCTTTGGAGATATGTCTAGCAAGAATTTGCTACGGCCAAAGTCACAGAGGTTGCTATCTCTATTCTCCCCTAGGATTTTGATGGATTCCCATCTCACATTAAGGTCTCTCATCCATTTTAAGTCTTTGTTTGTGTATGATGTAAGAAAATGGTCCAGTTTCCTTCTTCTGCATGTGGCTGTCCAATTTTCCCAACACCATTTGTTGAAGAGACTGTCTTTTTTCCGTTGGCTCTTCTTCTCCTGCTTAGTTGCAGATTAGTTGACCATAGAGTTGAAGGTCCATATCTGGATTCCCTATTCTTTTCCTTTAATCTATGTGTCTGTTTTTGTGCCAGTACCATACTGTCCTGATGATGACAGCTTTGTAATAGAGCTTGAAGTCTGGCATTGTGATGCCTCCAGCTTTGCTTTGCTTTTTCAACTTTCTTTGGCTACTCGGGGTCTTTTCTGGTTCCATACAAATTTCAGGATTATTTGTTCCAGCTCTGTGAAAAAAGTTGGTGGTATTTTGATAGGGATTGCATTGAATGTGTGATTGCTCTAGGTAGCATAGACATTTTTAACAATATTTGTTCTTCCAATCCATGAGCATGGAATGTTTTTCCATTTCTTTGTGTCCTCAATTTCTTTCATGAGTGTTCTATAGTTTTCTGAGTACAAATCCTTTGCCTCTTTGGTTAGATTTATTTCTAGGTTTCTTCCTGTTTTGGGTGCCATTGTAAATGGGATCAACTTCTTAATTTCTCTTTCTTCTGTCTCATGGTTATAGAAATGCAACTGATTTCTGTGCATTGATTTTATATCCTGCCACTTAGCTGAATTCCTGTATGAGTTTTATCAATTTTGGGGTGGAGTCTTTTGGGTTTTCCACATAGAGCATGGAGTCATCTGAAGAGAGTAAGAGTTTGACTTCTTCTTTTTGGATTCAGGTGCCTTTTATTTCTTTTTGTTGTCTGATTGCTGAGGCTAGGCCTTCTAGCACTATGTTGAACAGCAGTGGTGATAGTGGACATCCTTGCTGTGTTCCTGACCTTAGGGGAAAAGCTCTCAGTTTTTCCCTATTGAGGATGATATTGGCTGTGGGCTTTTTGTATATGGCTTTTATGATATGGAGTCTTCTATCCCTACACTGTGAAGAGTCTTAACCAAGAAAAGATGCTGTCACATGCTTTGTCAAGTGCTTTTTCTGCATCTATTAAGAGGATCCTATGTTTCTTGTCCTTTCTTTTATTTTTCATAAAGATTTTATTTATTTAGGGGTGCTTAGGTGGCTTAGTCGGTTATGATCCCAGGTCATGATCCCAGGGTCCTGGGATTGAACCCCACATCAGGCTCCTTGCTCAGCAGCGAGCCTGTTTCTCCCTCTCCCACCCCTCCTGCTTGTGTTCCATCTCTCACTGTGTCTCTCTCTGTCAAAAAAATAAATTAAATATTTTTTAAAAGATTTTATTTAGTTAGTTAGCAGAGAGATAGAGAGCACAAGTAGATAGAGTGGCAGTCAGAGTGAGAGGGAGAAGCAGGTTCTCCGCTAAACAGGGACCCTAACCCAGGGCTCGATCCCAAGACCCTGGCGTCATGACCTGAACCAAAAACACCCACTTAACCAACTGAGCCACCCAGGCGCCCCTTGTCCTTTCTTTTATTAATGTGTTGTAGATTGGTGGATGTTGAACCATCCTTGCAGTCCAGGAGTAAACCCCACTTGGTTGTGGTGAATAATCCTTTTAAGGAACTATTGGATACTAATGTCTTCTATCTTGGTGAGAATGTTTACATCCATGTTCATCAGGGATCTTTGTCTGTAATTCTCTTTTTTGCTGGGGTCTTTGTCTGGTTTTGGGATCAAGGTAATGCTGGCCTTGTAGGAAGAGTTTGGAAATTTTCTTTCCATTTCTATTTTTTGAAACAGCTTCATAAGTATAGATACTAGTTCTTTAAATGTTTGGTAGAATTCCCCTGGGAAGCCATCTGGCCTTGGGCTCCTGTTTTTTAGGAGATTTTTGATGACTGCTTCAATTTCCTTGCTGGTTATCAGTCTGTTCAGGTTTTCTATTTCTTCCTGTTTCAGGTTTGGTAGTTCACATGTCTCCAGGAATGCATCCATTTCTGCCAGATCACCTGATTTATTGGCATACAGTTGCTCATAATATGTTCTTGTATTGTTTGTATTTCTCTGGTGTTGGTTGTGATCTCTCCTCTTTCATTTTTGATTTTATTTATTCAGGTCCTTTCTCCTTTCTTTTTGATAAGTCCTGCCAGGTATTTATCGATCTTATTAATCATCCAGGGAGCCAGCTCCTAGTTTCATTGATCTGTTCTATTGTTCTTTTGGTTTCTATTTCATTGATTTCTGCTCTAATCTTTATTAATTCTCTTCTCCTGCTGGGTTTAGGCTTTATTTGCTCTTTTTTCTCCAACTCCTTTACATGTAGATTTAAGTTGTGTATTTGAGACCTTTCTTGTTTCTTGAGAAAGGCTTGTCTTGCTATATACTACCCTCTTAGGACCGCCTTTGCTACACCCCCAAAGGTTTTGAACAGTTATGTTTTCATTTTCATTTGTTTCCATGAATTTTTTAATTCTTCTTTAATTCCCAGCTGGCCCATTCATTCTTTAGTAGGATGCTCTTTAACCTCCATTTATTTGAGTTCTTTCCAAATTTATTCTTGTGATTGAGTTCCAGTTTCAAAGCATTGTGCTCTGAAAATATGCAAGAGAATAATCCCAAATTTTCATACTGG
>RCUC01168024.1:0-126640 GCA_003697995.1 Taxidea taxus jeffersonii
GGAGAAAAACCAAAAGAGACTCTTAATGTCATAAAACAAACTGAGGGGGGTGGGGGGAAGAGGGGTTGGGTGAGGGTGGTGGGGTTACATCATATGTTTAAATAAAGCTTAAATAAAGTAAAAAAAAAAAAATCTGAAAAAAACAAAACAAAACATTATCAGTTACCTTTTAGAAATATGTCTGTCTGGGGGCGCCTGGGTGTTGCAGTCATTAAGTGTCTGCCTTCTGCTCAGGTCCTGATCCCTGGGTTCTGGGATTGGGCCCTGCAAGGGGCTCCCTGCTCCAGGGAAGCTTGCTTGTCCTTCTCCCACTCCCCCCTGCCTGCGTTCCCTCTCTCACTGCATCCCTGTCAAATAAATAAATAAAATATTTTTAAAAGAAATAAAAAAAAAATGGATAAACCATTATCTACATATAGATAGAAGAGCACAAATATTTATTTTTTTAAGATTTTATTTATTTGAAAGTAAGAGAATGAGAGAAAGAGTGTATGAGAGGGAGGAGGGTTCTCTCAGAAGGAGAAGCATACTCCTTGCCAAGCAGGGAGACTGATGAGGGATTTAATGGTGGGACTCGAGGATCATGACCTGAGCAGAAGGCAGTCGCTTAACCAACTGAGCCACCCAGACACTTTGTGCAAATATTTCTTATACTGTCAGATGATTATGTATTAAACCCTGTTAACAACAAGCATATCCAAATAATAAGAAATTTCTTTACTACTGGGGAAGAACATTGTAATTTGATGTTGAATCTTTTCGAAGAGGACTCTTTTTTTTTAAGATTTTATTTATTTATTTGACAGACAGAGATCACAAGAAGGCAGAGAGGCAGGCAGAGAGAGACAGGGGGAAACAGGTTCCCTGCTGAGCAAAGAGCCCAATGTGGGGATGGATCTCAGGACCCTGGGATCATGACCTGAGCTGAAGGCAGAGGCTTTAACCCACTGAGCCACCCAGCTGCCCCTGAAGAGGACTCTTGATACAAATCTAGAAACATAGGCAAAGGTTGCTTTGATTTTTTTTCAAGTTTTGTTTGCTTGCTTGCTTCCTTGATCAAAGGCACTACTTATTATACCTAAAACCTCTTCTATTATCCTGAAACCATGTTAAGAACAGAGGCAGAGGCACCTGGGTGGCTCACTTGGTTAAGTGTCCAATCATTGATTTTGGCTCAGGTCATGATCTCAGGACCCTGGATTGAGCCCAGTCTGCTTGAGGATTCTGTTTCCCCTTTCCCTTTGATCCTCTCCCCACTTGCGTGTGTGTGTGTGTGTTTGTGTGTGTGTGCCTGCACATGTTCACTCTCTCTCTCACCCTCTAAAATAAATACACAAATAAAACCTTAAAAAAAAGAAAGAGGAAAAAGGTAGGGCTTGAGGGTAACAGAAGAGCAGTACTTTGTATCAATCTATACTGGAACACAGAGCGTTGTCTGTATTACTCTAATTTGTTCCCAATAAAGACACTGACCAAAACCCAGGAAGAGTGAGCAAGCTCACCATTTTCATTTCTAACAGACAAAATGCAACAAGCAACATACGTTCCTGTTCACAATAACACAAAAGTCGAATTTTGGTTATTAATACTGAAAATACTCAGAGTGTGAGTTAAGCCATTAATTATAGTGACAGCATTTATTCTCCCAGTGGCTTATATATGATTAGCTATAACATATGTTGCACTTCTTAAAAAAAAAAGGAAAGTAAAACAAAGGAAGTATCAGTGAAGAAAAGTTGCAATTTTTCTGTAGAAGTGATGAAAAGCACACCTGTACTCTCTCCATTTGT
Source organism: Taxidea taxus jeffersonii (assembly GCA_003697995.1). Classification (NCBI taxonomy): domain Eukaryota; kingdom Metazoa; phylum Chordata; class Mammalia; order Carnivora; family Mustelidae; genus Taxidea; species Taxidea taxus. Next base: position 1,791 of record RCUC01168024.1, read on the forward strand.
CTCTTTTACTCCAGCCTCTTGCTCATCTCTTAATTTGTATGTCAAGAATATTTGAAAATAGCTTGACTGCTTCTGCTTTAAAATAGAACTTACATTTTAGCAAGGTTTTGACATCTGCATGCTGAAAATTCAGGAAAAAAATAAATATGTTGAATTCAAGTATTAGTTCAAATCTCAAGGGCAGCACATTCATCAGAAAAATATATTAAGGCATAACATTTTGCTTTAGGGGTGAGGTTTTGTTTATATTCTTTAAGGGGTATGGTTTGCATCCTTTTAAACAGCAACACTGAAGTTACTATATGATTCAGTTTATCTATGAAAATCAATCGATGGATCCTTATTCAAATAGGAAAAATATTAGGGAAAAGTACAAGTTTATTAAATAAGAAAAACACATGCATACCTTAACCTTCAAACTAGTTTATATTAATATCCTGGGCTTCTCTAATTATTAGTTTGCCAAGGGAACTTATGACTTTTTGTAAGTTGTATTTAGAAAGAGATCTCAATTGGAAATAACTCCTCTTTTTATGAGACATATTTTATATAATGGCATTTACAAAGTGAATAGCTATAGCAAAACCTAGGAGTGAAGGGATGCTTTTGTATAATTTTCACAGGATTTTATTGCTCTAAAGATGTATCTTGTGATTACTAATGGGCAAACAATGATGTTACTGACCTATTTTGGCAAATTTTAAGGTACTTCCTTCTGACTCTGCTAATTGCATATGGTGAATACTGGAACAGAAACTGCTGGGCTGGAAGGCATTGCTGTCATCCAGCCAATCAAGTGTACACACAGCCAACGGGATTTCTCTTCCCACAGCCTATAGCCCTGAGGTGATTCCAAGCAGCTGGTGCCCTACCAGAACCTTGTGTCACATGGCTCAGCACACAGAGATTCCCTGCAGTAAGCAGGGCTTCCCTGCAGCTTTCTTATTTCTGTGCAAAATACCCCCTTCTTATTGAGAAAGTGCTGTTAAATGTCTATGACTGCAAAGCTATTGAGAATTGAAGAAGCAGAGAAAAATTGCTCTTAGTTGCTGGTACCCTGAACTTTGAGCAACGTTAATGTGAGTTATGTGAGCATAAAAGAAATGCAAGGGCAGCAGGATTGCACCCTCAGTGGTTTCCAAAGAGCAGCCTGAGCTGTAAGACACATTACAAGTTAGTTGAGCAGTATCACAGGCTATTTCAGGGCTGAATACATTTACAATGAGGATCTTCACTTATACCAGCTGTCTCCAAAGTAGTTCCACTACCATGATATTAAGTTTTTTTTTTTTTTTTTGGTTTTTAAAATAGCTCTCCTTCACTCAGAAATTAATCTTAAATTACTAAGATAGCATTTTTCCTTTTTGCTAATGATTATTTTCCCTCAAAGAGAAAAAGGCAGTATGCAATAGATTACATGAGAACTAGAACCACAGGGCCTGCCATTTGTTATGTATGTCTTGAGAAAAATCACTTAAGCTTTTTGAAAGTATTCCCTCATCTTTAAACATACAGCAATACCATATAACTGTACAAAATAATTTTAAGACCTTAAAAATGAATAAGGTATTTTATAATAAAATATTATCTATTATTATTATCATCATCATTAGCTTAGTCACTCTCAAACCAACCACAGTAAGAACAAAGGTGTATTTAGACACTGATTTGCTGAGAGATTTATCTTGTATGTCTCATATAAATCCTTGCATGTTTAATATAAATCCTATTGTAAAGCTTGGTTTCTTACAGGTTTTTTCAGTTACTTAACACAAAACAGATTCTTGTAACCCATGATTTCACAAAACACAAGGTCTAGAAATGAAAAAGGGAAATCAGCATCCTCCTTTATAAATCTCAGTTTATAGAGTAAAAATACACACAGAGCAAATTAAGAAAAGGATGTAACTATGTGTGGCTCTTATGCTCATAAGCAATCTTCCTACATGGGTGTATTGGTGAAATGGCCAAAGAATAGCTCATTCCATCGTCTCATTAACGGGTCAGCTTGACCTTTGCAGTTCAGTGTGTGTCTAGTTCCCACAGTGCCAAACACTGTTATCGTCGCTATACTTACTGTCCAAGGCTCAGTCAAACTTAGTAGTTGATCCGAGTTCAGTCTCCCTCAGGCAGGAATTTCTATTTCCTAACTCTTCCTCTTTCCACTCTAAGAAAATCCAAGTATATGCCATGAATTTATAAGGCCCCATCCTCTTTAACAATATATACTTTTTTTTTCCTCTGAAAAAACTTCCTACAAATTGCCTCGAAATGTGTCTCTAAGAGGACATTAATTTCTGCAAACGCTCTACCACGGAACAAACGACATTTATCTCTGTGTCTCCACACAGCTATAGCTACCAGCATAGAGGCGGCAGTACAAGCGAGGTTGCCGTAAATATGCCCCGAGGTAAACGGAAGACAGCGGTAGAATTGTCGTGAAGCAGGGGTGGGGATAACTGCAGAAGTCATGTGACCTGACGGGCGAAGACAGAGTGTAGACATGGGCGTGGCCTGAGGAAAACGTCAGGTAAATGTAGGGGAAGTAGACTTCTTCAAACTTATTACCTGTTCAGCAAATGCCTTCTGTCTTGTAGGCCACTCTTCTTGATTTTGGTGACCTCTGTCCATGAGCGATGGAGCAGAGCCACAACTACAGGAGTTACTTATTCCACAGTCTAGCTTTGTGAATTTGGGCAAGTTACCTACCTTCCCTGAGCCTCATTTCTGTATCCTTTAAAGGACCTAATTATACATAATTAATTGAAAATAAACTATATGCAAGGGGCACATGAGACCACCCATCAAGATAACGCCTCCACTGCAATAAAGGGGGTGCTTAAAGAGACTGTTGCCTCATTGTGTTTTTGCTATTTTGCTGCTTAGTGCACATGTTTTCCAGATGAGTCTATATCTTCTCAGAAAGACACCTTAGGAAAATCTCGTACTTTTTTGTCCATGTCTAGTGCTTATAAATCCTCATCTTCCAAGCTGTATTTTATCATTTATAATATAGAGTTTGTTGTTGAAATACTATGTAAAAACAGAACAAAACGAAAAAACAGCCTGCTGCTCCGCCTGCTTGTGTGCTCTCTTTCTCTGTCAAATAAATAAATAAAAACTGGAAAGATAGAAAGAAAGAAAGAAAGAAAGAGAAAGAAAAGGAAGGAAGAAGAGAAGGAAAGAAAGAAAAGGAAAGAAAAGAAAGAAGAAAGCAAAAAGAGCAAAAGGGAAGAAAAGAAAACGAACATTAGGGCCTCTGCATGATGGCTCAGTTGGTTAAGCATCTGCCCTCAGCTCAGGTCTTGATCTCGGAGTCCTGGCTAGTTTTGAGCTCTGCATTGGTTTCCCTGCTCAAGAAAGGAGCCTACTTCTCCCTGTTCCTCTACTGTTCCCCCCACTTGTGCTGTCTCTCTCTCTCTCTCAAATAAATAAATATTTTTTAAATGAAACATTATATTAGAGTAGGTGCTAGATTTGCATTGTTTCGATTTTAATAAACAGTAAATGACAAATGCTAAGATTAGTGAATGATTAATGTTAGGCTAAATGTGGAACTTAAGAAAGTTAATTTTCTCCAGCAATTTTAAGGTTCTGCCCCAATCATCATCCACAGAAGTGCACAGGGTTGTAAACACCAAGAATAGACAACATAGAGTATGGATGTTTGATTTTTTTCATCCAAATATCTTTGCATTTTTACATTAGTTTTTCTCCTTCTCTCCTCCTCTCCCTTTTCCTCTTCTTCCTCCACTTCTCATGGAGGAATTTTGACAAAATTATGTCTCATCATTTTCTATTCTCCTTGAAAGCTGTTAATGTATGAAATAGTAAATAATACATGAATAGCATAAATGAAATTCTGACTTTTCAGGGATAGGCATGACAAGTGAGTAGAAACTAATTATGTATTGTCTTTACAAATGTGACATATTTGTGTCACTGTTCTATTTAAAAGCAATAAATTGCCATTTGCCTTGTTTCTTGTCAGGCCAGGAATGCTCCAAACAGGGAGTTATTGTAAAAGTTAAAGAAGATATCAACTGTGATAATGCCCACAGACTATATCTCTCAAGAAAGCTTTGATAATATATTTCTTTTTTTTAATTTTTATTTGACAGATGGAGATCACAAGTAGGCAGAGAAGCAGGCAGAGAGAGGAGGAAGCAGGCTCCCTGCTGAGCAGAGAGCCCGACGCGGGGCTCAATCCCAGGACTCTGGGATTATGACCTGAGCCAAAGGCAGAGGCTTTAAACCACTGAGCCACCCAGGTGCCCCGATAATATATTTCGTATGTGGCATAGCAATTATGTTTACCACAGTTGTGGCCGGTTGCATTTTCCAGCAGCAGAGAATGTATGGGCTTTGGCATGCAAGTTATTTATTAGAGAACAACATCTCTTTCTTGCATCTGTGTTGCAGGATAACTCTGCAAGGGGCTGGCATATAATGGCTCTTCAGAGTGCCCTATGATTCTTGCTGAATTCTCTGATGAAAGTATGCCGAATGGGGGAACCTGGGCCTTGAGCATTGCACAGACAGAATTATAAGGATCCAAGTATTTTTCCTATTGGAAACACAGCAGCATATAAAGGTTTTGATTCAGTATATACACTACAGCTTAAGGGTGGTGACTGATCCTTCCATAATACTATTTCCAAGCTCATATTTCAATTCCATATTCGGGAGACTATACCTATGCTCTATCAGGCTAACAAAAAATGGGTGGTATAGTATTTGATACTACCAATAGACTCCAAGTAACCTGACTCACTCTCATACCTTCTTCGCTATAGATTGGTACCCCTTGTCTGGTACACTGTAAATATTCCTCCATGGTGATGGCTGAAAGCTTGCTGAAAGTCCAACAGTGCTATAGGACTTCTCAGTGTACTCAGTATTCATTTGATCCCCTCCTTAATACAAATGGTGATCCCTAATTAATAGTCTGCATACCAAATTCCACCTTATGCTTTTCTTAGGGACAACACAACTGCAACAGCTGTTACCAGGAGTACTATGATGAAACAGGCTCTTAGATAGGGTTTGAAGATGTATCATTCATTACTCAGTTGGAAATAAGGACCCTGTGATTAGTAACAGGACTTCAGAAATCCATGGCATGAGTTCCAATTCTTAAAGTCCTTATCAGTGGTAAATTGTAGTAGCAAGTAGAAAGAAGGCCCTGGGGTAGTTGGTGCCATTTATCTGGTGTTCAAGGAGTACAGAGAAATAATTCTATAAAGAAAATGGAATTGGATGGCTAAATGCCACTGATGAATACCCAAAATGTAACAAGTTCCCAGCCAATAACAGACAATCCGAAGTTAATTCTGAAAGTCAAAACACCTTCCTGGCAGACTACAAAGAGCCTTTTATTTTCTGAAGAGAACTGAAGACTAGAACAGAGACTTAACAGACAGAAGGGGCAAACTCCCAAGAATGGTGGACCCTCAGCCAAGACATTGTCTGTTAAGGAAACATTAGGGCCCCAGTTAAAACAAATAAGGACCCTGCAATTTATTAAGTAGACTTAATAAATCATGACTTTCTTTCTTGTATGGTTACTATTTTGAGTTTGGAATATCTGCTTACACACAAGACTTTTTTGTTCTGATTTATTTCTTATTCTGATCCAAAGTTTTCCACCTAACCCTAAGGATTTATCTTCTGCCCAAGAATCCTTAATCATTGCAGGTGATATGTTAACACTTGTTCTCCCACAGATTGTGATCAGAGCAGATCTGAGATGAGCAGGGAGATAGAGTAGACATAGGGGATGTAAGGCTCTAGGCTAAAACATCCTGATTGACTTTGGAACATCACAGGCAATCTGGAAGGCGTGAGAGAAGACAAAGAGAAACAATTATCCTTGCTTTATTTTTAATGTTTGGTCCATGTATGTTGGTGTGGGGCGAGGCATTTCTGTAGATCACTCTAATTAAGTCTCTTTCCCCCAAAACTTCCCCTGAGAGTCAGTGACATGAGTCATCCATTTGGTGGTGCAGGGGCCTGGGGCACCGTTCTGGTACATCCGTTGTCCCCCTGGGATGGTGTTTATTACTCATCTGGCTGCAGAGGGAAGTTGAAGTGTGTTAACTGATATAACTAGGGAAGAAGGCTATGATTTGGAAAGGCCCATGGCAAAAATCAGATTGGTAGGAATGAATTCATATAAAATAACTTGTTATGTCTGGATATTTTTTTTTTAAAAAAAGTATTAATATCCATGTTCATTCAAAGAACAGAAGTAAAAAAAATTAAACAAACCCAAAAGAAGAAGAAGGAGGAGGGGGGAGAGGAAGAGGGGGAAGGGGAGGAGAAGAAAAGATATCTGTGAGAATTCCTCACAACATTTTGAAATATGTGATTTCTCTGTTCACTTTGAGCCTGCTTATTAAGAGCTAGCATTCAAACATGACTGAAGACAATAGAGAACTCTCACCCCCAAGGCATTTGTTCCCTTAGCACATTCATCACCTCTGCTTCTGACTACTGGACCTATAACTAAGATTATGTTTATCATAGCCCAGTTGGGGAAATCCTGGGCCTGATAAAGGAAGAATAGGACTATACTCCAATGGAGCTGCAAGTCCTGCCTGCATGTACCTACAGAAAGTGAAGGAGCACCTAAGGGCTCTTAACTGAGATTCTTGATCAAGGGAGATGGCACATAAAATTGGAATAAGGGAGAGATTATTGATTTGGGTGCACTATTTCAAGTTATAGGATGTGACAGCCTGGCAAGGATCCCACGAAAGCTCAGAGAAGCATGGACAAAGGGCTGGCTCATTCTATGTGGAGTTAAAATGCCAGAATTTCTATGGCTAATGGTTTTGAAAGGATCAAAAGGCTCACTGGAAGACATACCACAAAATTATGTCTATGAAATGGCTCAGGATTCACCACTGACTGAGACTTTAAGGACTGCTGGTGAAAGAGGCGCTGGCATAACTCAAAGCCAATGGTCACTTTCTTTCCTCAGTGCAAACGCTCATATAGAACTAGACAAATGGTCGCAGTAGAGCCACCTGGGTGGCTCAGTGGGTTAAGCCTCTGCCTTCGGCTCAGATCATGATCTCAGGGTCCTGATATCGAGCCCCTCATCAGGCTCTCTGCTCAGTGGGAAGCTTGCTTCCCCTTTCTCTCTGCCTCTCTGCCTACTTGCGATTCCTCTCTCTGTTAAATAAATGAAATCTTAAAAAAAAAAAAAAAAAGTATGGTCACAGTAGGATCTCAAAACAAGACAAAGTACAGTCCTTAACTTCCAGAATACAAGAACACTAAAATTTCATAATTAGTAACAGGTTTGAATTACAGATGAGGAGGATTGACCTACAGAGAATTATGGAGGTAGTTAACATAACTTAGTGTTCCTAGGCTAATAAATGGGTAGCCAACAAAGATCCTACCCAGCTTGTACAATCAGAAAAAAGAATAAGTGTTGGATGACAAGGTAGCTGAGGGGAATTAACCCCCTCCCCCAGGGGGAAAAATGTTCTCAAACTTGACAGTGATTAGACACAGATCCCGTTGCCTGAATAGTCAGCTGGGCCTTTTGGAGAAAGAACGCTGCAACACCACATTAAATACTTTGATAATAATTCTGTGCATTAAATAAATGCACACTGGTGAATGGGAAATATCCAAACATATTGAAAGATCTTAGATAAAAGATTGACATTAAGACCCATTAATTTGATGAATCATTGTGCCCATCTCCATACCCCTATCTGCTCTGCCAAGAGAGTCACAGCATGTGAGAGGCAGGTTAAAAAAAAAAAAAAAAAAAAAAAAGGAGTACTGGTTAGGGTCTGGATTATTTCAGTTCTGGTGAATCCAGAAATCTATCAAATTTTATTTATTTTTTTGTTTCCCAAATGTATGATTGGAATTGGTATACATAATAGTTTGTGCAAGCCACACACTGGTCCTAGGCCTGCAGGGTAACAGCTATTATGTAGAAGTCCAGATGGCAACCATTAAAACTAACCTCTACCCTAGCCAAGATTATAATTCAAGAATTAATATCACATCCTAAGGGATAAGAAAAATTAGTTCCATTCTTAAGAATCTAAAATATAAGAAGTAGTGGTTCCATTTAATTCAAAAACCAAATTGGGCCTTATGAGCAAAGTGGCTGGTTCACTGGAAGTATTGGTCAAACACATGCACTTCAACAGATGGAGACAAATCCTACAAAGATTTAGGGGTTTTCCATTTCAATAAAATTTTTAGGGATTTAGTGATCACTGGCATGCCAGAACATATGGTCCAAAGTAAAATACAAATAATTGTAGCTTGTACCTTCAACCATGGTGAAGGAAATATATCACTAAGTAGGCATCTTCAGGTTCTAGAGGAGTACAGTCCACATCTGGGAATACTACTGTATTCCAGTAGGAATACAGGCTCATATTACTGTCCAGGCCCATATTACCGCCCAGGTCCATATTACTGTATGACACAAAATTACCCTGGCTTTGGATGGTGCCCTGAATGGGAAAGGGCTCTGCAGCAGATCCAGCCTGTAATTTAAGTGGCTCTATCATACGTCCTGGCAGACCTATGGTATCAGAGGTAGCAGAGACAGTGGGATAAAATGGCTCATGTAACTTAATGGAATGTGCTTGTGATACTGGTAGAATCAAAATAAAGACCTCTGGGATTCTGGAATAAGGCCATGACATCTGAAACATGAATTGTGAGCCATTTGGAGAAAAAAAATTTGGCATGCATCTGGTGAAGGGATAGCAAAGGATCATGAGATTGAACAATCCCCAAGATCTGGATCCTGTCAGATATCTTAAGATTTTCAGATCCATCCATCAGCAATCCATCATATATAAAGCTGTACCTCTATGATCAGATATAACTAGAACTACAGGGCTTGAGCAAGCTGCATGAGCAAATAGCCCAGATCTGCACATCATTTATCCTGGGGCAGCCGTGTTGCTCTCTCAGGTCATACGTTTGGTATATAATTTTTCTGAACAGTGATGGAGGAAGTAAAATCTGTACTTTCTTTATGGATGTGCCAAAGATGAATGACATGTTCACTGTAGCTTTCTTCAGAAGTGGGTTTGATAATGACAAAGAAAAATTCTCCAAATGGACAGCTTCTTTCTTTTTAAGCTTTTATTTATTTATTTGACAAGGATAGAGACAGCAAGAGAAGGAACACAAGCAGGGGAAGTGAGAGAGGGAGAAGCAGGCTTCCTGCTGAGTAGGGAGACTAATATAGGGCTTGATCCCAGGACTCTGAGATCATGATCTGAGCTAAAGGCAGATGCTTAACAACTGAGCCACCCAGGCACCCAAATGGACAGCTTCATACTGTCCATCTGGCCACCCATTCTGTTGTAAAAAAGAAAAGTGGCCTAATGTTGTAATATATATGGTCTCATGGTTAGTGGCAAATGGCCAGCTGGCCAGGACCCTGGGAAAAGAATGTTTGGGATGGGTTCACAGTATGTACACATGGCAGATATTAGGGAGTGAGCACAAAGTGTGAAGACCTTTGTGTGGATACACATCATAACTTGTACCACAAAAGAGATACTAATTAAAAACAGAAAGACTCAGTTAGTTGATGTCAAGCAACCACAGTCATCAGCTACAGTAGTGTTGGCATGTGGGGTACATAAACAGAGTGGTCATCTTGGGATAGATAGAAACTATTCATGAGACAAACAACATTAACTCCTACTTACTAAGGGTAATTTATATAATTCTGATATTGAATGTTCAGTCTGTCAGCAATAGAAACTAATACGTAGTTTTCAATATGACATTATTGCTCAAAGACACCAACTGGCTACTTGGTGGAAAATTACACATTGTAGTCCTTTGATCTTGGAGGGGCCAATATTTGTTCTGACAGAAGATACAAATACTGAGGGTATGGGTTTTTCCAACTGCTGGCTTCAGTCAATACAAATTTACAGACTGGTTGATTCATTGTCATGAGACTCCATGGAACATATGTGGTCCATCAGGTATCTTGCATTAGTCCAAATGGTCAGGCTTTTATACCAACATCTTTATGACTCTTTGCATAAAGGCCACACTCAGAAGGCTATGCCCTTGAGTGAGGTACCTCACTGTGATGAAGGCAGGCTCTGAAGGATGTGAGAGCTGGAGGCTATTTGCTTACAGCTGTGTAGCCGTTACTTTCACAAAGGCAGATCCCTGTGCCCACCATGCTGTGCATGAATCATTCAACAAATATTTATCAAGTACCATACTAGATATCATTTACTGTGTCAGAAACACAGATTTTAAAAAAAGGAGGAAGAAAAAAGATAGATGTAGGCTTCAATTTCAAAGACCTTAATGTGAAAATTGATAGAAAAGCCAGTGCTTCTAACAGCATGTAATGAGATCAATGAAAGTAATGTTCTTTGGTAGTCTAGGAGTATCAATAATGGGCTGAAACTTCACTCAGACTGAAGAATAGGGATAGTTCCTAAAGATGGAGTATTTAAGATGAATATTGGAGTAAATTTTAATGTAGATAAGAATTATGTAGAGTACTCAAAGGAATGCATAATCTTGTTGAGGTGGAAAAGAATCTGATCTGTTTGAGAAAATATTTTAGAGTAACTGGAGCATAATATGACAATGAGAAATTGATAACAGGTAAAACTAAAAATATAGGGCATATTTGGACAATGAAGGGGAAAGCATGACATGCAATTGAGTATAGCCTATAGGCAACGCAGGCCCACTAAAAAGTTTTATTCTGGGGAGTGAAATGATCAGAATTATACTCTAGGATATTTATTCTTGCAACAATATATAAAATGATTGTAGTGAAGTGAGCCAAAGTACAAGTTACTTTAGTAAGACAGGTGAGAAAAAATGGAGACTTAAAACAATGATATCTTTTACTACATAGAATTATCTTTTAAAATATTTCAATTAAAAATAATTTTACTTTTGGGGCACCTGGGTGACTCAGTGGGTTAAAGCTTCTGCATTTGGCCCAGGTCATGATCCCAGGGTCCTGGGATTGAGCCCCACATCGGGCTCTCTGCTTGCTGGGGAGCCTGCTTCCCTCCCAGCTCTCTCTCTGCCTGCCTCTCTGCCTACTTGTGATCTCTGTCTCTCAAATAAATACATAAATAAAATCTTTAAAAATATTTTACTCTTAATATAAAATAGTTTATAGTATGTGACCTATACATATTCCCCAACTACTGATGCTTCAGGGAATTCATATTCCCCAACTACTGACGCTACAAATGCTAATCACAGATAGCTAGTGACATTATCATGGTGATTAAGTAAGTAACATCATGTAATATTATGTAGTAACATTAGTAACATCATGGTGATTAGGGATGAGAAGGGGAAGGGAGCTGGTTTTGTTTAGGTCACAGGTATCATGTCTGCCCCCATATCGGATGCATCTAAATTGTTTCATGAATATTTTCCATGACAAGGAGACTCCATAAGGAAACTCCTTTCTTCTCTGTGTCTATTCAGGTCAGGAGAATTTTGTATCCTCTGCCATGCACATTATTTTGAAATTATTTCAAAAGATTACTCTTCCTTGAAAAAAAAAGTGATTGTTCTTTATCCTTTTTAAAATCTTCTCATCATTTCACATACTCTCTCTGGAATATCAGTGGTTCCTGTTTTAGCCAAAGTGTTCAAGTTCAACTAAAAATACTGATTTTCACAAATAAGGTCTACCTGTTCTATTCACTGCTTGTGAAATCATCTGCTATCTTATCTTTGTCTCTCTTGAATAATCCCCAGTTGGTAAGTGTGCCCTCCTTGTTTTAAGTTAGTGCTGGGCCCCAAGAGCCTCTTCAGAGGTCACTAGATGAAAGAGCCCTTTGGAGAAATGTTTTAAAAGATCTGTACACTGCACTTTAAGCAAATACTTGACTGAAAATGCTCCTTTTTCTAAGTACAGCAAGGTAAGAGATATCAAGCTTTTTCCAGTTTATTGCTACCAAATTCACATATATAACTTTAACATCCCACCTTTAATTTTCAACAATTAGCATATCAATCATGTCATATTTCTAATAAGAAGTGATAGATCTTATTTTCAAGTATCCATAAGACATTTGGATTTGAGCTGTACCCCATTACTTCTTCTCCTGGGCATACATAAAGAATGCATTCTCATGTACTTTGTAATCGGTGTGACATCCAGACTATACTCAACTCAGTGGAAATGATCTGTGTTAGTCCTTTTTTTTTTTTTTTTTTGCTTCAAGATTTTATTTATTTGACAGAGAGAGACACTGAGAGAGGGAACACAAGAAGGGGGAGCAGGAGAGGAAGAAGCAGGCTCCCTTCAGAGCAGGGAGCCCAATGCTGGGCTCAAATCATGACCTGAGTCAAAGGCAGACACTTAAGGACTCAGCCACCCAGGTGCCCCCGTGTCAGTTCTTGATTGGACATTTTAGGAGAGTATGTGTGTCTTCTTCATGTTCTCTTTCTGCTTGCACCAGCTGAATGCAGATGAGAATAAGGCTCAGAAGATGGCAGAGCCCCAGGATGGAGCCTAAGCCTGTACATGGTAGTTTTAAGGAGACTGTCCTGCTGACTTAAACTCTTACCTGGGCATGTTATATGAGCAAGAAATAAAATTCTGGCCCTTAATCCACTGAATTTTTGAGTGCTATTTATATATTTTTGGCTTAGCTGATCAATAAAATGTCGAAGCACACTTTTGGCTGAAGCTTATTTCTGCAACCTTATTCCATTCTCACACTTAAAACTTCAGTGGTCTAAGAGTAAGTTCCAAACTTCCTTGCCCAATCTCTAAACACCTACATAAACTGGTTTCATTCTAACTTTCCAGTATCACCTTTTACCACTGGTTCTTCCTGATACTATATTGTTTTCTACTTCCTTAAAGTATCATGGTTCTACAAGCTTCTTTATTTACTCTTGGGGCACATTATTCCCTCTGAATCAAAGGTCTTCATCTGTACTTGCTTAGGTTTCCCCATTTCTCCTTCAAAGCTCTAATGTGAGTGGCTCTTTGGCAGCTCAGTGCAACATGAATTGCCCTTTCCTGGGTTCTTCCAAGTCCTACATGTGTATCATTACTTAAAGACTTAAAACTTTTTATTGTAATAATTTGTTTATTTTATTTATATTTGTATAGATAAATAACATATTTATTTATATTTGTTTATTTTACTTATTTTTATTCTGTACAGTGAATTGCTTAATTGGGAAACAGTCCATATTCATCCCTATATACAATATATATTGAAGAGATAAATTAGCAGTGCCTATTTAAAAGAATGGATGAGGGGCACCTGGGTGGCTCAGTGGGTTAAAGCCTCTGCCTTCGGCTCAGGTCATGATCCCAGGGTCCTGGGATCGAGCCCCACATCGGGCTCTCTGCTTGCTGGGGAGCCTGCTTCCTCCTCTCTCTCTCTGCCTGCCTCTCTGCCTATTCGTGATCTTTGTCTGTCAAATAAAAAAAAAAAATTAAAAGAATGGATGACCTACAAAATAATCATTTAAATTTTCTTTTATCTGAATGTTTAATTGTATTGACTCAAACCCACTTAAATTTAAGTTCACCTCCTTACTCCCTTATCAGCTATCTACATAGAGTCTCCTCAGAGAGTAGTAAATAAACATACAATCTGCAATTTCCACCTACTCAACTTGTAAAATATGATTTTTCTATTACCATTTAAAAATTCTTAACAATAGTAATAAAAATATTTCTAAGGTGGGTAATAAAATATAACTGATATGTCTTTCTCCCAGTAACCTCAAACCCTTCAGCTACCTAAAGCCATCCAGTTATTTAAGATTTCGTTAAAATCAGCTTGACCATTATTGCTCCTATGGTGGAAAACACATCTCTCCTAATATCGCCAGGGGAAACTATGGAAAGTGAACACAAAACACTATTTTTCTTAAGGATTTTTGTCCCAAAGTCCATGTTGATGTTCCTTTCCATCTCATATATATACTATCTGTTTTCTGCATCATGACAGCCTGTCAGACTTTACTCTGATCCCTTCTTTCTTCAAAATATGACTTAAATCAAGGCTAGCTTGAAGACCTTAAAATTAGAAGATATGATATTGCCACACAAAGCTTTAATCTGAAAATTAGACATACTGATTTTAACAGCTTACTAATCATTCCTGCTCCTAAAATTAAAATTGGCTACTTTTGTCTATACAGATTTCATCCCTCAATATGTTCTTGCATCATGCCCTTCCCTTTTAACCTTCTCCCTTTTTCAATCTAGATACTTGCCCATAAAACTCCACATTCCATCTTTTGACTTTTTTTCAGGAAAGTTATATTCGGTTTTCCATAAAATATGATTAAAAACTTAGTGATGCATTGTATCTCTCATTTATCTTATTAGCATGAAGTCTGGTATCTATTAAGACTTTTAACTCCCTACAAAATAGCTAAGAAATAATAGGTCTCTCAAACCAAAGAATTGGTGGTCCAGTTAACTTCTGAAGGTAGTCATGGAATAAATTGGAGTATGTTCAGTTTATGCTGTGGCTGGCTATTGAAGCCGTATGGATTCACTACTTAAGTTTAGTCCTAGGCAGTGAGTGGACACTTCTTCAAACTGAATGATGTCAGACCCAAATCCATGTAGAAGCTCAAAGGAAACCCATGCTTGGCCTCTAAGAATATATCACGTTTATGCCCACTCAGATTTCCCTTTGCTCCTCAGAGCAGTTCACTGTGGCAAAATCTCTGCATATCTGTGGGTTTTGAGATCTACATGAGACAGACCAGAATCAGGTCTGCTACACATTGTTAGTCATGTTGTTCAGTAATAAATTGTTGTTGTTCAGTAATTAAACTCCCTCTTCTCTTGAGATAATATTATTTAGGGACCTGTTTACCTTTCCTTTCATTTGACCTTTGCCATCTTTAGTATGTTGGAATGTTTCAAGGGCAAATTTATTTTGTCTTTCCTTCCTAAAACTGTTCTTTCCTTATTACACAAATTGCCCATATATCTTGCCCAGTGAGAGGATTAGATATTTTCCCACAACCCTACACTCTGAGTAAGGTCTAACCAGTTCACTGGTGCCAAAAAACTTAGAGAGAAATTAGTTGCTTCAAATATCACTAGTAACCCAAGTCAATTAAAAGAAATCAGTAGACTGGTTTAATTCCAAAATTTACTTCACTAAATACAGCCAGAAATATACAATTCAATAAGTGGAAAGTTTATTTTCTCTGACTGCGAATTTCTTACACAGTGAATTCCATTTTATCCTCAAATAAAATAATTTTTCATTGTGCTCTGCATAAGCACCTCTTAAATACCATCTCTCTTCTTTTTAATGCTTAAGTAGTCAGAGTGTCAAAATCGTGCATTATTTCCCTTGTTATCATTTCATTGTATTCAAAGAACCAGTAATGCAGCCATATTCTTGGACTGAGTCATGTTTATCTAGTTCTATCCATATAATTAAATTCTAAATATAGTAATCTCCCATTATGTATGGGGGATACATTCCAAGACCCCAGTGGATGCCTGAAACCAAGGATAGTACCAAGCACTAAAATCTCTTTTTTCCTATACATACCCATGATAAAGTTTAATTTATAAATTAAGCATAGGAAAAGATTAACAACAGTCAACTAGTAGCATAGGATGGTTGTAACAATACATTGTAATAAAAGTTATGTGAATGTAGTCTCGCTCTCAAATATCTTACTATATTGCGCTTACCCCTCTTCTTGTGATGATATGAGATGATAAAATCCCTGTGTGATTAAATGAAGTGAGGCAGATGACATAAGAACTATGATATAGCACTAGACTATGACTAACATTTAATGGTATATCAGAAGTTTCATCTGCTACCAGACCATAGTTGACCGTGGGTAGCTGAAACCAGAGAAAGCAAAGCTGTAGATAAGGGAGGGACTACTGTATCTCCCAAATTTTTACATACAACATTTTCTATAAAGATAAATCATAAATGTGTTGATTAGTGGAGTGTATTTCTGATTTAATACATTTCTTCATAATCAGCACTTCAATTAGCTTATTTAAATAGCAAACTTGAACATATACCCAGTTCTGAAGATCAAGCTAACCATTGACACTAATTTTGAATAGCTGGAGGGATTTCTTTTCTTTTTTTTTTTTTTTTAAGATTTTATTTATTTATTGTCAGAGAGAGAGAGGGAGCGAGCACAGGCAGACAGAGTGGCAGGCAGAGGCAGAGAGAGAAGCAGGCTCCCTGCCGAGCAAGGAGCCCGATGTGGGACTCGATCCCAGGATGCCCGGATCATGACCTGAGCCGAAGGCAGCCGCTTAACCAACTGAGCCACCCAGGCGTCCCAGCTGGAGGGGTTTCTTAATATGATGTTGTATTTTGCTTGGCCTATCATTTCCAGCACTAAATAGAATTCCCCTCCATTCCCAAAAGAGAGAAAAAGGAAAAAAAAAAATGACTAGAGCTAGATGGTCTTGATCTTTAATTGTGGGCATGAGAATCTGCTAAGGCCTTAAAATAATATTCATGTATAAATAACAAATCACAGTGTGTAAATAGCATCCCTAATATATTGTCAAGTTGGTAGGAAGCTCATACCACTTCTAGGCCTAAAGGGACAAGAGAGAAGGTTTGATTAGTTACCAAGGATGATGGCTGTTGGAGAGAACTGCCTAATAAGAGTTGTTATCTTTGATAGAGAAGGTAGCTGTCCTACAGTGACCTTACAGGATGGAAGAGAGATTACCACCACCACCACCACTTCCTTCAGCTCTCCAGTGTCCTGACAAGATTCCATTGGCTAAATGAACTCAAAGTCAGAGATCCGTGAAAACCATTAATATTGTCTATGTTGGTCAGCCTCCCAGACTCAAAGGAGTGAGGGATGGGTGAAAAATACATCTTGAAGTCAAAGTGTAAGTATTCAATACAACATATTTACTAGGTGTCCCAGAAATAGCACTGGTGAAGAATGTTTCTGAATTTTGTATCATTGAAAATTTCTAAATGTATTCTCTACCTATTCATGAGATCATTTTCAAGCAGTGACAGAGGTTTGCTGTCCAACCTTAGTTTCCAGTTATGTCTTCTGTATCCTTACAATGCCTTACCCTGTAACTTTGGTTCCCTATTTTAGAAAAAAAGAGTTGCCTTTAATTTAAAACTCCTCTGATATTTTATTTTAGGATAACAGGGCATAAACTATGGCATACACTGCTTCTTTTTAGAAGACTAACAGTGAGACTCTTTAGAGAACAAATGTAAAAAAGCAAAAATTACTTTGTACTTCTTTCTATTTCCTATAATCTCCTATGTATCTTGCTTCTCTCACTTCTGCTTCTTTGTCCCTATTTTTCTAGGTTTTTGCTACATGCGATTGAAAGCATCTGAATTTTTAATTGAACCTCTCTACGTGACAGCTCCTTTCTTAAGTCCTTCTCACATATCCAGAATACTGCTAAAAAAAAAAACCTATATATATATATGTGTGTGTATATATATATACACACACATATGCATATGTATATATATATATTTATATATAATATAATATACATGAAAACATTTATAAATAATTTTACCTTTAGGGTAGACACAGCTTGATCTAGTATTAGAAATTGTGGATATCCCCTTCAGAGCAGTGCTCTGTATTGAAAGATAACTGACAAGGCTATCTCCTAAAGCCATAGCATGAATCTTAGCGTTCTTTTTCAGGTCCGTTAGACTCCCTCCCTCCACTTTTTTTTTTAAGATTTTATTTATTTACTTGACACAGAGAGATCACAGGCAGGCAGAGAGGCAGGCAGAGAGAGAGGGGGAAGCAGGCTCCCCGCCGAGCAGAGCCCAATGTGGGGCTCCATCCCAGGACCCTGAGATCATGACCCAAGCTGAAGGCAGAGGCTTAACCCATTGAGCTACCCAGGTGCCCCCCTTCCCTTTTTTAAGACCAAAGTCTCTTCCTCTTAAAGTTTAATTACAGATACAGGTTTTGAGGTGCTGTTTCTTAAAGTTGAATGGTTCACAAAACACTTTATTAGGAGTATCTCTAGCAAATATTTACTGAAACATCCTTATTAGCATTTCCCCACCTTTGAAAACTTTTGTTCTGTGATTTCCTGGAACAAAATTTTGAACAAAAGTACAGACACTGTGATTAAAAAGAAGTGTACATTTGGCAATCACATGTGGGTGATTCTTCAAGATTTCCATAATTTGTGTGTAAATCCTCTCAAGAACTACCACAATAACTAGTGTCAAATGATTTTGATATGAAAATCTATTGATTTAAAGCAATAGACAGAAGTTGTTTTTAACCTTTACTATTTATAATACTTAATGAGGGAGGATACATGTATATATAAAGTATACAGCTAGTTGTAATTTGAATGCATTGTTTTCTTATAAGGACTTTCTGGGAATAATAAATCATAGCACAAATTCCCCTAACAACACAGAAGATGAATGTTCTGTTTTGCAAGATACAGTAAGCAAATATTTTGTCAAGTATTTGTCATTTATAAACAAGGTTTACTTATTTCTCAGCCTGGGACTATGAGGTACATACTATTTAATTCCTTACTTCCCTCTTCTCCCCCAATGAGATAACTCACATTTTAGTTTCTGTCACTTGCAACATCCACTTCCGGTATAAAAATACCTATCTGCATTTTATATTCTGCAGATAACATAAAATCCTACTATGAGCTTAAAGAGATAGAAGTCTATTTGTTTTACACAGTAAGTTATCTGGGTATAAGCAATCCAACATTGCCAGAGAACAAATGCCCTCCCATCTTCTGGTCATTCATTCTTAGTATATAAATCTTCCCGTTATCATGTACCATATTATGATTACTTAGTGAAAGCCACACCTGTGTCCTTTTTGTCTAATTCCTAAGGGAATGAAGAACACTGAGCAAAATGCAGAATATGAATTAGTGAAGAGTGAGTGATTAAAAAAAAGATACATTTTTCTTGTAGGACTTCTACTTATATATTATAGACCAAAACTGTGATCCAAGTTTGGCTCAGTGAGGGAAAATGAAGAGAATAGGCTGTAAATATTGTCACTGGTATTTGTTTAGTGAGTCTAGAGCATTTTCCTCAGGAGTGAAATTGCAGATTTTATAATTTTATCAAGGAGACTAATTTCAAAGCAATTCCAAAGATAACACAAAGATATTATAGGATATATAAGGTGATTTTTAATACATTCTTTTTAAGCACTGATTTTCTTTAAAACTTAAGCAAAACTTATGTACAATCTGATAATTTAATGACACTGCTATCTACATTTTTAAGAATCATGTGGTATCAAAAACATACCTATGTAGCCCAGACCCATGTATGTCACCAACAAATGAGTGAAGCTTTCAGATCATAGTGATGCACTATTCATTCTGTGGTGGAAGATGAAACTGGAGCTGTTTTCTGAGACACAGAGCTCATAACATATGTTTGGGTTACAACTATTAGTGGGTTGTGAAACTAGTTTAGTGGATCTTAACTAGGATAATAATTCATTATATAACATGAGAAACTTCTGAGAAAAAAATAAGATGCTACTAGTAATTATACTTTGTCAATAGATAAACCAGAATTTTCCTGTGAAAGCTGGTATTTATGGCCACTTTAGTCATGAGCAATATTTTTAAATGAGATAGAAAAATTAAATAGAATGGAATACACATTATTAAGGTAATCACATAATTAAAGACATTGTTATTATTGTAGGTGGTGGTGGTATTCGCTCAATATACTTAACTGTGGAAGGTGCAGACAAAATGCTAATCCTTGGGCTAGAGCATAACCACAAAAGCTTACAAAAAAATTTTAAAGAAAGAAAAATGATAAAGATTTCTAAATGACTCAGTCACTGACTCTAATTTTTCTCAAGTAAAATGAAACTATTAACTGTGATAGACTCTTGAATAGTTCAGAAGAGACTGTTAAAAATGTTAAAAATCTAAGTACCTCTTTAGGCAGTTATTTGTGTTGTTATTAATGAGCACATCACTATAGATAGAAAGATAGATAGATAGTGTGTGTGTGTGTGTGTGTGTGTGTGTGAATACTTAAGTTAATCTCTCATAGCAAAAACAACCAATGGGTCAGAGAAGAAATCAAAAGAGAAATTAGTTTTAATCAGTTTTTTTTTTTTTTTTTAACATCTTCTCAAAGATCGGAGAAAAGGTGAAGTTAAAAGTAATGAATCCTGGGGCACCTGAAGGGCTCAGCTGGTTACGCATTTAACTCTTGATTTTGTCTCAGGTCATAATCTCAGGGTCATGGGATTGACATCCACATTGCGGGTTTGGGGGTGGGGCATGCTCAGCAGGGAGTCTGCTGGAGATTTTTCTCTCCCTCACCTTCTGCCTTTATCCCCACATGTGTGCACTCTCTCTCTCTCTCTAAAACAAATTAATAAATCTTTTTTTAAAAACGTAGTGAATCTAAATATTAGTAAAGATACTCAGATAAGACTACACAATCTTGAAGAACGGACATCAAGTCCACTTAGAATCTGTGTAGGCAGGACAAATTTCACTATTCATTTTTCCCTTAAACTTAGTTTTCCCTATTAAAAATATTTAAGAAAGGGATGGAGAAAAAGTGATTGTTTACCCACGATGAACAAAAGAAGTCAGACAGAGGAGACAATTTTACTTATACTGTATTAGTACCCGCTGAAGAGGTTAGAAGAAGACTTATCGTAAATGTAAAATCCTTTTCTGTAGATAAGACTAAATTTAGCCCAACCTCCTTTACCTTGGAATCAAATCTAAATGTTGGAGGGCTTGCATGGCACCAAGGCATGTGTGTGGGTTGCACCAGTCTCTGATTGTCTCATATTCATATCTGCATGTGTTGAGCCAGCCATCACCTGTCCTGGTATTAAGCATTGATCAACTTAGACCATTTGCTGGACTTGGTGTCTAAACTAGATACTTCTGTGTGATGCCTGAGGGAAATGCAATGATTCAAATTCTCTCTACTGCTCTGGCTTATTAAAATCTCTGTGCCTATACACTCTCCATGGAGCTGGAAAAATAATGCAAAATGCAAGAGCTCTAAGTAATATTCACTGACATCTACATTCTCAGCAATTTGTGGTTAATTATCCTTCCCCCAATCCTGGGAAAACCTTTACTAGTTTTGAGAGATGAGAAAGGAAACTAAATATTGCCCTCCTAAAGCCTCAAATCTTTTGACTAAATAATTTATTTTGACTTTATTTTGGAAACTAAATCAAGAAATCTTCTTTGTTTCTTTGTACATTCTCATAACATTCTTTTGAGATGATAAAAATAGAAATTATTTCAAAAAGGGAAAAGGCTAAGAAGAAAAATGAGAAGTGTCAATTTATATTTTAGAAATTTTATGTGTATATTGAGAATACATATTATTTATAAAATAAAATTATATATTATTTGCTATATATTTTTAAAGATTTATTTATTTGTTTGTTTGTTTGTTTTAGAGAGAGACAGCACATGTCAGAGGGGCAGAGGGAGAGAGAGAATCTCAGGCAGACTTCATACTAAATGTGGAGCCCCATGTGGGACTCAATCTCACAACACTGAGATCATTATCTGAGCCAAAACCAAGAGTTGGATGCTTAACCAATGGTGTCACCCAAGCTCCCCTCATGTGCAGATTTAGGAAATTAGATAATTGAGAATTCTATGCATTTATAAACATATATATCTATAAAATAAGACTATAATGTATGACTTGCATTTCAACTTTTTTTCTAGTTTTATTGGGAGACATTTAACTGACATCACTGTGTAAGTTTAAGGCATCATTTGATTTGCATATATTAGACAGGATTACCAAAACAAGTTCAGCTAATATCCATCTTGTATAAGTATAATAAAAAGAAAATAAAGAAAACTGGTTAAATATTTCTCTTTATTATGAGAAATCAGAATTTACTGTCTTATCTTTTCTACATATGATACAACAGTGTTAGCTATATTCATCATGTTATACATTATGCCCTAGTATTTATTTATCTTAAAATTGAAAGTTATACTTTTTGAGCATCTTCCTTCAATTTCCTCTACCCCTACTCTGTGTCTCTGGTAATATAAGTCTGATCTCTTTCTATGGGTTTGTTTTTGGGTTCCACACATAAGTAAGGTCACACAGTATTTTTTTTTTCTTTGATTTATTTCACTTAGCATAATGTCTTCATAATCCAACTATATTGCTGCAAGTGGTAAGATTTCTTTGTTATGGCTGAATAATATTCCATTGTGTGTGTATAGACACTTGAGTCATTTCCATGTCTTGCTCGCTTTAAGTAATCTGCTATGAATTTGGGGTACAGATATCTCTGAGTTAGTGTTTTCCTTTCATTTGGATTTATTCCCAGCAGTGGAATTACCAAATAATATGGTAGTCCTAATTTTAATTTTTTGAGGATCCTCTATACTCTCTTCCATACTGGCATTACAATTTAAACTCCACCAACAGTGTACAAGGATTCTCCTTTCTCCACACTCACAGCAGCATTTTTTATTTTTTTATCTTTTTGATAATGGCTATTCTAACAAGCATGAGTTGATATCTCATTGTAGTTTTAATTTTCATTTTACTAGTGACTGGTTATGTTGAGATTTCCTGTATTTGTTAGCTTTTTCTATACTTTGGAGAAATGTTTATTCAGGTCCTTTGCCCATTTTTAATTGGATTATTTGTGTTTTTGTTGTTGAGTTGTATAAGTTTTTCTATATTTTGGATATTACTCCCTTATCAAATACACAATTTGAAAATATATTTTCCCATTCCTAGGGGACTGCTGTTATGGTCTATTTCTGGGCAAAGCAACTCTTGAAGCTTTGCGGACAGGGATGGGGGGGTAGTTGGTGGCTCAGAACAGTTGAATAGGATGGCTGGCTTAGTTCTGTACCCAACTGAGACTGTAGAATGGGTATTAAATTGCATGGAGCACTGGTTGTGGTGCATATACAATGAATCTTGGAACACTGAAAAAAGAAAAAAAAAAAAAAACGAAATAGGCAAAATCCATGAACAGACATTTCTGCAAAGAAGACATCCAAATGGCCAACAGACACATAAAAAAGTGCTCAACATCACTCGGCATCAGAGAAATACAAATCAAAAGCACAATGAGATACCACCTCACACCAGTCAGAATGGCTAAAATTAACAAGTCATGAAATGACAGATGTTGACGAGGATATGGAGAAAGGGGAACCTTCCTACACTGTTGGTAGGAATGCAAACTGGTGCAGCCATTCCTGAAAACAGTACGGAGGTTCCTCAGAAAGTTGAAAATAGAGCTACCCTACAACCCAGCAATCGCAGTACTGGGTATTTACCCTAAATGTATAAATGTAATGATCTGAAGGGGCACATAAGCACAATATCCACAACAAACAAACTATAGAAAAAAGATGTCCATCAGCAGATGAATGGATAAAGAAGATGTGGTATATATACAGAGATATCTCTTGCTCTCTCTGTCTATATATATAATATATAAAATAAATACTTAATACATATAAGTATAAATACATAGTATATATAAAATAAATAAATATATATACACATAGTATATATAAGATAAATAAAAACTATACATATATTATAAGATAAATACTATATATAACATATACTAAACATACATATATATGTACATATATATATACACACACACATATATATATATATGATGCAGACATCAAAAAAAAATTCTTGCCATTTGCAATGCCTTGGATGGAACTAGAGGATATTATGTTAAGCAAAGTAAGTCAATCAGAGAAGGACAATTATCCTATGATCTCTCTGATGTGAGGAATTTGAGAGGCAGGGCAGAGGGTCATGGGAGGCAGGGAGGGAAAAAATGAAACAAATGGGACTGGGGAAGGAGAAAAAACATAAGAGACTCAATCTCAGGAAACAAACTGAAGGTTGCTGCGGGCTGGGAGGGGAGAGATAGGGTGGCTGGGTTATGGACATTGGAGAGGATATGTGCTATGGTGAGTGCTATGAATCATGTAAGACTGATGATTCACAGGCAGGTACCCCTGAAAAAGAAATACATTGTATGTTAACAACAACAACAAGGGGGCACCTGGGTGGCTCAGTAGGTTAAGCCTCTGCCTTCGGCTCAGGTCATGATCTCAGGATCCTGGGATCAAACCCCACATTGGGCTCTCTGCTCAGCTGGGAGCCTGTTTCCCCCTCTCTCTCTGCCTGCTTCTCTGCCTACTTGTGGTCTCTGTCAAATAAATAAATAAAAATCTTTAAATAACAACAACAACCACAGCAATAAGTGGCTGAGTCTTACGGATTCACCTACATCCCCCAGGGTGCCAATCTGAGTATGTGTTGCTGCAAAGTGGCTCACAATGCAGGGAAGAGTCTCGGTATCCCTGTGGGTTTTCTTTTTTTCCACCAGAAAACATGGTCTTAGGGGAGACTTCACATCGTGTTGTGCTGACCTGGGATGGTCAATGTGGTCAATTTGTGTCTGCTTTTCTTACCCTTCTAAAGCATTCCATTCTAGTGCAGGAGAAGTGTTTCAGCCTCATCTCCATGTCCAGGATTCTCTTAGTGATGTCTTGTTTTTTAATAACTGTTAGCTACTCTCCTTTGTGAGATGGCATGAAGAAAGGAACAACTTATGTCATCATTTTGGTGATGGCATTCTTAACTTTTTTTAATTGAAGTATAGTTGACACACACAATGTTGCATTAGTGTCAACATAGTGATGTGACAAGTCTATATGTTATGCTATGCTCACGACAAGTATAGCTAACATATGTCATCATACCACATTATTACAATGTAAATTGATTATATTCCCTATGCTGTACCTTTTATTCCTGTGACTTATTCATTCCATAACTGGAAGCCTGTATCTCCTATTCCCCTTCAAGCATTCTGGCTATCTCCCAACGCTCTACTATCTGGCGAATATCAGTTTGTTTTCTGTATTTATAGGTTTGTTTTGCTTTCTGTTTGTTTTGTGTTTTTTGATTCCACATATGAGTGAATTCCTATGATATTTGTCTCTCTCATTTCACTTAACATATTACCCTCTAGGTCCATCCACGTTGTCACAAATAGCAAGATCTCATCTTTTTTTATGTGTGAATAATAGTCCATTGTATATACTATGGCTTCTTAATTCACTTATTTATTGTTGGACACTTGGGTTACTTCCATATCTATAGTAAAAAATACTGGCTATTGTAAAAAATACTGCAATGAATACAAGGTATGCATATATCTTTTCAAATTAGTGTTTTTGTTTTGTTTGGGTAAATATGCAGTCATAGAATTGTTGGATCATATGGTATTTAAACTGTAATTTTTTAGAGTACCTCTGCATTATTTTCCACAGTGGTGACACCAACTTATATTCTCACCAACAGTGCACAGGAGTTGTCATTCTCAAATTTTTAATTTAATAATATTTTCTCAATTTCTATAAGAAATATAGAAATTAATAATTCATAACATTTAATACTAAATTGAAGACTAAAAAACTTTATTTTATAAAAGCTTTCCCTAAATAAAACTAGATTCTTGGAAAATGTTTGTTAAACCATTAAGTTCCTGCATGATAGACTCATGGTTGGGTTTCTATATTAATTTCATAAGCTCTCCTACCGAGAAAGTTATGCTTTAACTTTTCCTCTTTTGACACCATTCCAAAATAATTGACCTAAAATTGGGGCTAGGAACTTCGTTTCACTTCAATTTTCTTTTCATTGTATGATGAAGAGCAGTCTGGGTCATAATAGATATCTTATTAGATCATTGCTGAATGTCTATTTTTAAAATCTCCTGTGTTCCTATTTTAATTATTCTAAGTTTTTACTAAAATATTTTTGTCAGTTATTGTTTAATGACTTGGTTCAAAATAAAAAAAATAATAAGATTGTATTTGTAATCTCAGAAATTCAGAATTGTTCTCCCTCTCCCTCTGTGCTCCCCTTGCTCTCTCTCTCTCTCTCTCTCTCTCTCTCTCTCTGATAAATAAATAAAATCATTAAAAATTCAGAATTATTAGTGAAAGGTTAGTTGAGAAATAATCATATAATCCACCCCTGAACCTCTTTCTTGCTAGTGGTTGAGAGTGGTCATGATGGTAGCATGGGGCAAAAAAATTGGCAAAAAAGATGTAATAGAATTTATCTTAACTCCTCTTTTCTTGTATTGTGTCATCAGGGGAATATAGGAGATAATAGGAAAGAGACATGTCAATTACTAAGAAGTGCAGGTGAAGTGGGAGACTATCTTTTTTTTTTTTTCAAAATTTTTATTTTTTTAAGATTTTTTTATTTTTATTTATTTGTTAGAGAGAGAGAGAGATAGAGAGCACAGGCCGACAGAGAGGCAGGCAGAGGTAGAGGGAGAAGCAGGCTCCCTGCCCAGCAAGGAGCCCGATGTGGGACTCGATCCCAGGACGCTGGGATCATGACCTGAGCCGAAGGCAGCTGCTTAACCAACTGAGCCACCCAGGCATCCCAGGAGACTATCTTAATAGAAGAATGTATCATCTTAAATGTAGTTCTTTTTTTAAAAAGATTTATTTATTTATTTATTTATTTGACAGGCAGAGATCACAAGCAGGCAGAGAGGTAGGCAGAGAGAGAGGAGGAAGCAGGCTCCCCCCTGAGCAGAGAGCCCAAAGTGGGGCTCGATCTCAGGACCCTGGGATCATGACCTGAGCCGAAAGCAGAGGCTTTAACCCACTGAGCCACCCAGGTGCCATTTAAATGTAGTTCTGATAGGAAAATGTCAGCTCTCATATAAAAGACCTTTAGAATGGCTCTCATGCTAATAGAATACTGCAAAATGCTATAGTGCAAACCAGGGAAGGATGGCTATCTTGTGCTGTCAGGAAAGATTTCTCAGAACTGAGTTTTAGAGAATAAATAGCAATTCATAATTTTTAAGTTTCTTAGAAAGAATTTGCACATGCAGAGATAACAACATAAACACAAAAATACATGGAATAATGGAAGTGCATAACGTATCGGTTGATTCTAAATGTATGACATAATGAAAGGCCATGTGTGAAGAGAAAGTGGTAGTAAATCAATCCAAAGTGTAGGCTGGCTACAGATTGTGAAGGACAATGTGCTAAGTTCTCAAATTTTAGGACTTTATTCTAGTCATAATATTAAAAATTCATTATTTGTTAAGGTTGTTCTTTCTAATTTCAGTGAAAACAACATACAGAGTTTTTCAAATGATAAATTTGAGATCCTATGTGATTTCTTCTAATGTAATCACTGGCGATGTTTTGAGAATAATTACTATTTAGATCACTATTCAGGAGTTTTCACAACTGATAGAATTTGTTTCAAAATAAGCCTTCAGGGTTCATCTCTAGAGAGTTATGCCAAGAGTTGTATCATTGGATCAGTGGGCTTCATTCTGGCTTCATTCTTTGCTTAACATCTATGTAAATCTATGGAAAGTCTTAAGGATACAGAATATTAAGAGCTTACATCATTATCAGTAAGATCCTCTTTTGCATTTCATGTTCTCACTCAGTATGTATATCTTTTCAGAACACAAAATAAATAACCTGGTACTTCCCTTCTATATGACCTGCAGTAATTTTTTTTGGTAAGTATTTGATTTGCAGCAAATGTTAGATGAATGTTTTAGAGACAGATGTGTGATCAGACTGTACTTTTACCACAGATTCATTAATTTACTTATGTTTCATTATACATCCTAACACTTTAGCATAGTTTCAGTACCATGGTATTAACTATTTTCACTCTTCTTAACAAGACATTTTATATTGAACTACCTACAGGATCTAACCACAAACTGTGCTGCTAACAGAGAAAATAATTTTCATGGGATCCAAATGTCAATCATTCTCCAGTTTGCAAATTGAGTTTAAAAGTTTGCGATGATAATGTCATTGTGATTTTTATCCATGCAAGTACCTATGCCATAGTCAATATCTCAATATCTAAAGCCAGTATAGGATTAGACAAGGAGATTACATTAATGGTAGTCTTCCTAGGACAGCAGCCACACTTCTACTACCTTCCCTATGGTGATGACATTCCTGAAAATAGCCTGTCAAAAATAAGACAAAGAGTTGGGAAAACTTTATGGCAAATTTAACTGTGAAATAACTGTTTTCTCCATCAAGAGAATTGCGATAAATGTTTTGCAGAATTTAAAAGTCATTCCAAAATTAGTTTCAAAGAATTGACTGCAAATGACAGTCCCCAAATGTGTTTTTTCCTTCTTTTATTTCTCCTTGTCATTGCCAACTCAGAGCATTAAGAGAATCTAACACTGAAAGGACTACTCCTGTGAGATGTGAAAATAATTATATGTTCTGCCTGAACTGATAGGCAGAGAAACATTCCATCTCAGATTCTGCAAAGCATGTCAATTTCAAGTTTGCATGTTTTCTGATTCTACCACCCACAAGTCGTAGAGCAGTGATTAGAAAACAAAAGCATTATCCCTACAGCAAGGAACCTTGAAAATTGGATAGATGACATACTTTTCCCACAGTTAGTGTAAAATAAATAAAAAGTGTTATTATTTCTTCCTGTAGGTTTTGGGATAGATAATAGAAAGAGTTTTACAAATTTGAGCTTCAATAATTTTGTTATAACAAGTGGGTGCTGTTGCATTAAGAATGGAATATTAAGAGTACATATGATTAAATGTGATTAAAAAATTGTAGAAGAGAATTGCATGAAATAAATCTAGTTTTTCATTGACTTCGACTTTTAAATCCAAGTTTATTTCCTATTTAAAAGAAAGTCTGAAAGAAGAAATTAGAAGCATTTAAAAATCTTTCCCTTTTGTTTAGTTTATTTGATGCTGTAATACGAGTAATGATTTTGTAAAATTCCCTTTAATTTGCAACATTCCAATACCTCGTACTCTGCTGTTGACAATTCCTAGGTCCCACTATGATTTTTACCACATATGGTAGACCAAAGACTTTTTTCCCAACCTGAAATCAACTCTTATTCTCAGACTTTTTTTTCTTGGTTTTGTACAGTGTAACACTGAAATAAATAAATAAATAAATAAATAAATAAATAAATAAATAAATAATAAAGTGTTAGCAAAAAACAAAACAAAACAAAACAAAAACGTTTATTTTGCCGTGGATAAGAATATATTGATGAATGTGATTTTTTTAAATAACATTTTCTGATTTTAGCAGGAATAAATCTATACTATAGAAAGGAAATAAATATTTGGAAAAGCATTAAAAATTTCTGTTATAATGCCATTATTAAAATTTTTGTATATTTTAATAGTCTTTTTTTTTAAAAAGGTGATATGTATACAATGTATTATCATAAGATTTTATATGTAACTTTTTCCCCCACTGGTGACTTTTTAAGCTTTCTTTATTATTAACTAGATACAAATACATGAATGCCTATTATTGCAACATATGAAATACTTGTAACTGTTTTTACAGTTTTCAAATATTTTCATACTTAGGTTGTTTTTCAAATTGTTATCAGCATAAGGAAAAAAATAGATAACTCTGGATTTCACATCAATATTAGAAACAAATGAACAAAAACAATAGAATAGAAATAGAAAAAAAAAATAGATACCCTAAGCCTCTATTTCAAATACTATGAGAGTTACAATGCTCTTCTTAAGAAATTTGTTTATGCTTGAAGTTATGTTGACATATTTTCTCATGTTCTAGTATATTTTTCCCTTTAGTCTATCTATCATACCTTCAATGACTGACATCCCGTATCCCCTAATTTGGAGAAAATTGTTCCATTCTTTGGAGCACCATTATCAGAAGATTGTTCTGTTTGGGTGATTTTTATTAAAAGAAGGAAATGGAGAAGATTACATATGGCACAGCAAATTATTTAAAATTGAACATCATATATTCTACAATACTTAGGGACTCCCACAACATAGAATTTTCTGCTTGTCTACAGTTTTTTCCAGGCTCCCTAGTATTCACTCTTGGACTGAATGTTACCACCTCTGCATCCTCACCTCCCCTTTCCAGTCCTTTGCTCTTCCTTTTATTTATTTTTTATTACTATCAACTACATGATTTCCCTGGCTATGCTTCACACATCAAGCACTCACACTTCATTACATGGGACAATTAAGCAACAATCACATGCCATTTGTGTACAGGAGTCCTTTCATTCATAACTAAAGGCCCATCAAGGTCCATTAAAGTATTGTGTTTTGTTTTGTTGAAGGAAACATTTATTATACAAGTGAGATTAATTATATTGCTACCCGGAAGGCTAGCTAACCAGAGTCACCTACTTATTTAGTAACATTTATTTTCATAGCCTAAGTAAAACAAAATAATTTTGTCAACACGCAAAAGGATGACAAACTCTCTAATCACTTCCTTAAGAGAGATTAAGATAAAATTATTATATCAAAATAGATTCTGTACATCAAGGAATTTTGTCAGACATTGTAATATTTATATTTCTACCAATAGAATATAGTTAAATAATTATAAAGCATTACTATTAAAATAGGTATCAATTTGATGGTCTAAAAAAGAAATGATTCATGAATTCACATTTCTATTTCACTACTGAGGGACAGAAATTTGTGTGTTTTTTGTCTTTTGTGAATTTTTCAACTGTGTCTAATACTGGTATATTCATTGAGAATGGCATTACTAGTCAGTATATTATTTCAATACTACACATATTCTTAGAAGAACATTGAGCTGGAGAGCAAAATTGTGTCTTGTAGTATGACTATAGATATTTCTGTACTGTCTAGTAATTTCTCCATTTTCCTTTATCCTTGAAGTCATGACCTTTCTCACTGAGAATGCAAATAAGGGAAGGTCCAACAAATCTATCCCTCCTACCACCTTTGTGTAAAGACAGTGTAATTAAACCAACAACTCCTACCTTTGGAGGCAAAGTCAAGTTGAGACAAGTAAAATATGAATGGAGCAAGGGAAGAATTATGGCAAGAGGGGCCAGACACATGCATAAGTAATAATGACACTGGTAAATATATCATAAGTCTTTTCCCAAAGAACATTTCAATTCAAGAGAATAATACTTTTAGCTATTTCTCCCAGATAAGGTTTCAATACTAGGAAAACATTCAGTTACCCTACCTCCCAAGAAAACAAATTAGATTGAAGTTAAGATACTAGGTTTACCAGAGTATTTTATCTGTGAATTTTGGGGAGAAAGAATAATAAATGACATGCCTTGATGAACTAGCTGCATAACAATAAACTAGAACTATCTTTTAAGTCATGTTATGGTGATTATGTTTATGATATTGGTTCTTTTATATGCTCGAGAAAAATCTCATTTAAGTGCTTGGGAGACATCTAGCCATTGATAGGCTGAAAGCTTTCAATGAGGATGAAGTTATTTGACGATACCTTCTTGGGGATGAAGGGTAGTACATTGCCCCTAGTTGCAGAAGTCTGCTTTGCTCTTTGACTACAGCAGATATGAGTGTGAACAGGATACTCTATAAGCAAGCATTCATAGATACAGAATAGTGCCCAAGAGTGTCAATATTAGCATCATACAATATTGCCACATAGTATCACTGATGCTAAAAATGAATGACACAATAAGCTTCGTGCTTGCTTAGACTGAACTGCATACAGGAGTTGAATATGTTCAATTGTGACTGAGTCCTGGGGGTTCTATAATTTCCAAGTAAGTACAGTGTACTCAGATTGCATTCATGTCACAAGTAATAAATGGCAACGATACTTGTGGAGACTTAATCTATGCTGACTTCTGAGTAGGGAGCAATATAATTAGCAAGATCTGGAAGCTGAAGGGAATCAAAGAGAATATCTGAGGTGAAACACTCCATACCTACTCAGCATTGTACCGTGTAAACATACATGCCCTGAGTACACAGATAAACCATTTGGTAAAAGTCTATTACCATATATGCAAAGATTATTTTCTGCATCTTCCTATTTTATCCATAGTATCTCCTGTCCAACTTTTGTAAATATTTTTATTAAAGATATTTGTATGATTCTTATGATATGCAAGAAACTTTTAAAGTACTTTTCAAGTATTAACACATATTTAACTCTCGTAGAAACCCTGATAAACAGGCACTCTTATCATTCCTGTTTTACAGTTTAAGAAGTTAGGACATACTAAAAAACAGCATTCAACTGAGTAAATTTTAAAGATCTTACTGGCTTTATTTAACAATTCGTGATTTGGTCAGCATCCAATCTAGCAGAAAGAAGTTTCAAGAAGTTATACAAAATGAAAGACTTTTGCAGGCAGGAAGGAGTGGGACAAGGCAAAACAAAGCTGGTTGGTTATTGCCAGGTCACTTTCCTTTAGAGGATGGCAGAGGTCTATCCAGTAGATTACATAACTAGTACTGATTATTCAATTCCTGATTGGTCTAAGATTCCATTTCTGGGAGAGCTGAAACTATAATTAAGTCTTGGTTTGGTGGTGTGGGGTTCAGCATAAGTGACTCAACTTATTTTTGTCTTCTTTTTTAACAGACAATAAGAATTTAAAGACTATGCCTAATGCTTTCCACTATTGAGTGGCTAATCTAGCTTTAAACCCAGGACATTTGCCTCTAGAATCTCATTTCAGTCATTATCTTCTTACCAACTGCTTTTCCATTTTGTCCTCCCTTTGACTTTCTATCTCCATTTAGCTTCTCATACAGTACTCATTGCTAAATTCACATATTCCTTCTTCTAATATTCCACTTCGAACATGCATGATATTGTATCTATCTTCCTAAAGTAAAAGAGCATTTCATGTCGGGAAATTCCTCACAGGTACATGCTTAGTTCTCTAAGCAAAGGAGTGGTTGTTGTGACAAAACACACAACCCGGGGTGGGGGGATCCACACTGAGATATAAAATGATGTGGAAGTTGTCCTAGAATATTAAGGTCATTTTTTTCTGTAAAAAGGGAAGCTGTATATTTTTGCCAGAACACCTGCTTCAAGGGCTATAACTGGGCCATTTCTCTACATGTCAGGCATTGAAGACTTTTCACATTTGTAAATGCAGTACAGAAAGATTGGTAATGATCCTTCTTTAAACACATAAGTTTTCTGATATTTGAACACCTGCCATCACTAAGTATAGATGTAAAAAGTTTGAACAGACCTTTATCTACTTAACTTCACTCTTAGAATAACTCTTAAACACCACCCCAATGACTAATACTTTTTTTCCTATAGCTGATAGTAACACTAGAGGACAAACATAGCACTCTTGTTTCACAGAATCAATCTCCTACTAACACCAGTGGATAGCTCTGTGATACAGATTTTTCACTTACTCAGGTGACCAACCACACCTTCAATTAGAATGTAAAAGCCATAAAGTCTCTATTTACTTTTTCCACCTAAGTACCTAATAAAATGTATCAGTCTTATAGTAGGGAAAAGCATTTGCTCCAAAGCTTCTTATGACAAATCCTGTTTAAGAATTATCTACCCTTGGGTGCCTGGGTGGCTCAATGGGGTAAGCCTCTGCCTTCAGCTCAGGTCATGGTCTCAGAGTCCTGGAATCGAGGCCTGTATCCGGCTCTCTGCTCAGCTGGAAGCCTGCTTCCTCCTCTTTCTGCCTGCTTCTCTGCCTACTTGTGATCTCTCTCTCTCTCTGTCAAATAGATAAATAAAATCACTAAAAGAAAAATAAATAAATAAATAAATAAATAAATAATAATTATCTATCCTTATCCACTTGTAACACCTCTGTCTCTTTTAGAACAACTGTGTTCTTCCACAGTTTTCATATTCTTCCTGATCTTATCAGTATTCTGGAAGCCAGTCTGTAATCCAAAGAGTTGTAGAACCCCTGAGAAAATACCCAGGACACTGTTTTGTATATAAGTTAGCAGTGTTAGAACAATGATAGCCAGTATTAAACCACTGGAAGATATACTCAAGAAATGTAGTTTTGGGGCACCTGGGTGGCTCAGTGGGTTAAAGCCTCTGCCTTCGGCTCAGGTTATAGTCCCAGGGTCCTGGGATGGAGCCCCACATTGGGCTCTCTGCTCAGCAGGGAGCCTGCTTCCTCGTCTCTCCCTCTCTGCCTGCCTCTCTGCCTGCTTGTGATCTCTGTCTGTCAAATAAATAAATAAAATCTTAAAAAAAAAAAAAAGGAAATGCACTTTTGCTCAATTTCTGATGTGTCATTCCCACACATGGGAAAATTAGAGAATTAGAGCCTGGTCTCTTTCAAAGCAATGGCATAGTCAAACTGATGGTTATTTTGCCTTTTTAGAGATTTAGCCTGTGTCATTTCCAGTAACTCCAGAACTGCCCCTCCTCATGGGTATTTTCCCTAGTTCCACATTTTTGTCATACCCAGTCTATGTAGAACCTCCCTGATGCTCATGACCTACCCAGTGACTTGGAACAAGTATCTTAAGTGTGTTGGAGAAGAGCTTTCATATTTCTCATGTGATTATTTCATTCTACGGTAACCTGAGAGAGATATGAACCAAGAAAGTAACAATTTGGTGATGCATATTATGTCAGGAAAATAATGGAGCATACCAGAGTCTCATGAAAAGTATCCATAAACCCAAATCCCACCATAGTAGTGCCGATATGGGGCAGAATATATTCTGTTCTGCCTCTCAAAATGTGGCGTGTATTTAAAATCTACATGTGTTAACAACTTCTTTATCTTTGGATATCAAGTGGTCTACCACGTGGACCAAACCACTCTGCTTTTTTCTCTTCTTATTTGGTCCATAATTTTACTTCCTCCTATTTGTGAAAGTACATCTTACATATACTATTAACTCTCAACCACAATTAATAAAAAAATCCTTCCTCTCCAATTTAAGAAATGAAAATATGAATGAAAGCCTCTGCCAAAAGAAGATGAAACAGGTCTGGCTGACAGGGCAATGTATTTAGGTGGCCAGTCACTAACAGGGGCCTTGGCTGTATCCTAGCAGAGCTGTGATTAACAGGCCAGGATTCAAGGCCAATATTTAAGCACTAATGTAAGAAATAAGGGGCTCAGTGGGTTAAGCCTCTGCCTTTGGCTCAGGTCATGGTCTTAGGATCCTGGGATCCAGCCCCACATCAGGCTCTCTGCTTGGCAGGGAGCCTGCTTCCCCCCTCTCTGTGCCTGCCTCTCTGCCTACTTGCAATCTCTCTCTCTCTATCTTTGTCAAATAAATAAATAAATGATAAATAAATAAATAAATAAAATCTTTAAAAAAGGAAATAAAATGGCTGATCAATCTAATGAAAATTAAGAAGATCAACTTCTGTTGTCATTTTAGGGGAAAAACTAGGTGGACATATGTAAAATAAAAGGAAACTCTCTGCCATTATCATTTTTGTCCTTTTTTAGAAAGGCCATATGATCAATAAGGAGGCAAAAGATACATCTTATTATGTACAATTACAGAGTGGTATATTTTACTTTCATTCTCCCGATCTTATAATATACTTAGAGTATTAATGCCATCATGTTAAAAAATGAAAAAAAAAATCCTCAGTCACAAATAATAAAGTCCTTTCACAATTTCCAACTCTAGATATCATTATTGGATCTTGAACTCAGATTTTCTGGCTCCGGAACCATGGTTGTTTCCCTTGCAAAACACTTGCTTCAATTCTAAGTGCCTTGGAGGTATGGGTTACATCATACTTCCTAATTCATCATATCTGAATATCATGAAGCATCTTGTTTGAATATGTTCAGTTCATACAAGCTGATTTAATGTAAAATGGGGCAAAGAGGGGTTTGATTAAGACAAGTCTTAGAAGTATTACCCAGCATCATTTATTAATGTGCTATGGTATGATTTGAAAAACAATGCCTAAAGATTATTATAAAATATATATCAACACATATTTTTTGAATATGAGAAAACTGGACTATTTATCCATCTATATTCTTAATTAGAAACAAGAATTTCTCCCATATTATAAATAAGAACTATACATTTATAACCTGTACAATAAAAGTTGTCTAAACTTGGACATATTACCATCAGACTTCTTTAAACAAACTGAGAGTTTTAGAAGAGAGGGGGTTGGGGGATTGGTGAGCCTGATGATAGGTATTAAGGAGGGCCTGGGTTTTATGGAGCACTGGGTATTATATGCAAACAATGAATCATGAAACATTATATCAAAAACAAATGATGTACCGTATGGTGACTAACATAACCTAATAAAATAAAATTCATAATGCAGTAACCTGTAGGCCCTGTACCATAAACTTTAGTCTAGAGAAATATGATTTCAGTGTAATCATATGTTTTTCCTTTACTATCTCAAATATTTGTTTTTCACAACTTTTATATAATACGAGGAAAACATCAGTGTTGCCCTGGTGCCACTCTTCTAGGTCTCTATACCATTTCTTAAATTCATTTCATGAAAAATATCCTCCTTGAGCTTTTAGAATCAAATAATTTTGTTATTGTTTTCTTTCCCCTGTCATAGTCCCTTCAATTTCAAACATTCCTCATTCACTCTTAATATTTTGCCTTCTTTCTTAAAAAAAACAAAAAAGTATACCTTAAGAATACATCTTGTTTAATTTTTACCTTATTGTCAAAAGTTTATATTTTTTCTTATTTTTCTTATTTTACCTAGCTTCACTTATGATTCTTCTAGCATCTTAAAAAAAAAATCATTTTTTTTTCCTCTTGCTAAGAATTTACTTTACAAGTGAAGTTGAAACCTGGTCCACTGTACTCTAAAATCAACCTGAAAAATTCTGGTCATAGGAGAGAGCAAAGTAAATGTTATTGTAATCCTCATTTGGTCACTGGGAAGCAAAACCTTTGAAGAAAGATTGAGTCTTTGAATCTGTCTCCTTCTGCATTTCATCCAGGGCTTAAGAAAACTTGATGTGCTTGTGTTATTGATTTAGACCTGTAGTCCCCATGACCTCATTATCTGGAGGGAAAAAAAAACAAAACAAACAAAAAAAAACGCCAACTTCAAAATTGACCAGACAGGTTTTTTCCTCTTAAAACAAAATAAAACAAAGCAAAAAGCTAGAGAAAGGATTTGAAATACTTTCTTGGAGAAAAAAAGTAAGAAAAAAATATAGTGTTATGGAGGT
This sequence comes from Taxidea taxus jeffersonii, assembly GCA_003697995.1. Lineage (NCBI taxonomy): Eukaryota > Metazoa > Chordata > Mammalia > Carnivora > Mustelidae > Taxidea > Taxidea taxus. The sequence continues at coordinate 38,861 of RCUC01168024.1, forward strand.
GTCTAGAGTTCCTTTTCTATTGTTTAGTGTTAAGTTTCGACGAGGAGATTTTCAAGGGCATACCCAGAGCAATCTAATTAAGGCATAAGCTATTTTCAAAGGATGTAAATCCCTTCTTATTGGAGTTGGTGTGAACAATAGGAGGTTTTACTCTAAGAATTCATTTTTTCTAAGCAAAATGATCATACTTTTTTTTTTTTTTTTAAGTAGTCACAATTGTAAATGGACCATACAGAGTGTGGCTTAACAACAAGCAAAAACAAAAATCAGATGTACGAATCAGCAAAGCAAGGTTAAAGAATTACAGCATTATCCTTAAACTGGGCAATTTTAACACATCAATGATGAAATAATCAACAAAAGATCCGAGGCAGATAAATCACTTCAATAACAATCCCAGTAATTTCAAATTACATTTTTTACTGTCTTGTTAAGTCCTTCCCTCAAACTAGCTATTTTACCTTCCAAGTCCTTTTCCTCCTGTCCTCAGATTGGAAATTAATAATCTAGTCTTCTTTCTATCTTGTGTGGGTTTTGTTTTTTGTTTTATGTTTTTTGTTTTTGTTTTTTTAACTACCTCCCCAAACTCTGAGCAATTTTATCTTGGGCATCTACCTCTCATTTATCCTTTTCTTTCTTACATGGTCTACCACTATTTTCTCCAGGGCTCTCACCATCCTAGAATTGAGGTGAGTGTGAGATGATACTTCATCTAAACCATCCCTCATATTACTCCCAGTTAGGTCTTCTAAAGATACTGTTTGCCACATGCTGGTTCTCTCACTATGGCTTTTTAATCACTGACTATCTGGTGTGCCATATCAAATGCGTGTTTCCTTTTCTTTCTTTGTAGATTTCCTAAAGCCTCATGCATGCAATGTGTTAGGAACTGTGCTAAGCAGGAAAAGGACAAAGACTTAGCCCTTGCAATTTTTGATTTTGCAGTCTAGTAGATAAGACAGCCACTGAACAAGTAATTACAAGGACATTGAGTTTTATAAAAGAGAAATGCATCAAGCCATGTGAATATTTAAAGGGAACCTTATTTTTATTTCACTTTGCATACTACTCCTCCCCGCACACTTTACCCTAGCATAAGCATTCCTTCGCAGTAAGGCCTGCTAAACTACTTATCATTCACTAAACACATCCTGCTATTTTGTAACTGTGTTACTTTCCACCCTTCTGCTATACCAAATCCTTAAAAAATAGAGAATACAGCATCCCCAGATACAACACTTTCTTTTATGGCTCCTGTGTATCCTCTGAATATTTCTATTATGGTACTTATCACATTATATGTAATTATAGTCTTATGTGTCTGTCTCCTCTCCCCATTTGTTAATATCTTGAGGGAAACAACTATGTTTTACAAATGTTTGTACCATTCCAGCATCTAGCATAATGCTAATAATTTTATTAATCACTTAATAAAGGATGTGTTGGATTGCATTGATTTGTTTTTATAGATTGGTTGTTTTCAATTCTCTTTCAAATAAATTAGCTTGTAAATAATTAAAAGGAATTACTGTAACTCATGCTTTCTATGGTTCCACCCTAGTCAATCTGGCACAGGTTCATGTGTACCTCATTTCTCACCTACATGGAAATCCCTTTACCTTGTCAAGCCAGTTTTGCCCCCATGGTCCTCTTCATACCATTTACTTATATCGTGCTATTTTGTGCTTCCCAACTGATATAGAGATTCTCTATCATTTTGGAAGTTCAAGTTTCTGTATAATTATTGGATAAACTAACAGAATAAACATAGCATTACATCTAGGAACAGCAATTTCTCTCTTAGTGTAAGTAATTTTGAATATGTGTATTAGCATATTAGAATACAAAATGTAAATAATTTCCAAGGTGAAACATGAGACATCCATACAATTTTAAACTTGCAGGAAGCTATTTGGGCTAAACTTGACATCTTTGCATGATTAAGGTACTTAGGTGGAAGCCTGTAAAGAGCTCTGAAATTTAGTGGAATGAGCATGTGGACTTTTATCCAAGTCTTTGTAAAAATCAGAAGTCTATTTCTTTTTTTTTTTAAGATTTCATTTATTTATTTGACAGAGAGAGAGATCACAAGTAGGCAGAGAGGCAGGCAGAGAGAGAGAGAGGAGGAAGCAGGCTCCCTGCTGAGCAGAGATCCTGATGTGGGGCTTGATCCCAGGACCCTGGGATCATGACCTGAGCCGAAGGCAGAGGCTTAACCCACTGAACCATCCAGGCGTCCCCAGGAGTCTATTTCTTAGCAGCTGTGAGTCTTCAAAAAATTAATTTACCTCCTTGAACTTTGGTTTCTTCACCTATAAAATGGTGATGTCAAATCAGCAGGCTACTCCGTGTTAAATAGTATGATGAATGTATAGTGCCTGGTACAGAGTAAACAACGTATGACTGAGTCTCAATAAATAACTTTTTAGAGAATGTCAAAGTAACATCTAAAAAATAGAGACTATCTTGTCATCAAAATATAATTATTTCTAAATTAGAACTTTCAGAACTGTAGGCTTTCTTTAGACACAATATTAAGAAAATCAGTAAAGGAGAACCATATGTCATAAAGAAATGTGCTATGGAATAGTTCACATCTAGGTATAAGTTTAAATTCAGTTTTATTTTAACTAAAAGAACTACCATCTGGTCGGTGTCCAAGGTCTTTTGGAAATGAATTGGAGGTTTCAGCCCAATGCTTAAGGGACACGAATACCCATAATAGGATAAACCAGAGGCTACTACCAGATTTAGCGCTCTTGTCAAATGCTCTAGTGGAAAGGCCAAGGTTCAAGTGACACAGAACAAAACTCTTCTCACATTAATTACTTGTCTCTTAAGCAAGGCCTTTGAGAGCATTTCAGCTCCTCAGAAAAGAGTATTGCAAATCTTTCTACACTTACCAAGGGAGCAAACAGGAATGCCAAGAGAGCAAACTGGTAAACAAACTGAATAAAATTAGATGGCTAAAGGCAAATAGATAGTGTTGTGCTTTACCGTGTCAGACAAAAATTAATAATCAATGTAGTTTAATTAACCTTCCTTTTCAAGGGAAAAAATAAACTGGCTAACATGCCAAAATAATTTGTATGTAATGCCTTTTCTTAATATAGAAAATGTTCAATATTAAGTATTTTCATAAACACTTAAAATAGGGACTTTAGTAGTTTCATTTTATTTGTTGTTTCTGATATTACTTCTTCTACTTTCTCTTGCAAAACTGGCAAGATTCCAGACAGGCAATTATACATCCCTTTGAAACCATAGTTAATCCTCTTATCATTGTTTTTCACAGAACCTACCTACAGACTATTGTTTTTACTGCTTGATAGTAGGAGTTGTAAGAAAATCACTGGAAACACAACGACATGATAGAAAATAAAATCGTTCTTTGAGTGTGTTTATTTCTTGAACATGCATTACAAGAGGAGACCTTTCTGTGTATATCAATAGCATTCACTAGTGATGTGGAGTAAATTGATTTCCCTGCAGCCCCTTAACCAACTGAACTATAATTGCAAGTACAGTCCATTAACTGCAAGGCCTTAAAGTCCTTCTTCTGTCATGTTTTCTATAAGGTATGCATGTAAAATTGTCTTACTAAATAACCATTAAAAAAAAAAAAAAAGATCATTGGGGCTCCTGCGTGGCTCTGTCATTGAGCGACTGCCTTCGGCTCAGGTCATGATCCCAGGGTCCTGGGATCAAGTCCCACATCAGCCTCCCTGCTCAGCAGGAAGCCTGCTTCTCCCTCTCCCACTCCTACTGCCTGTGTTCCCTCTTTCACTGTGTCTCTTTCTTTCAAATAAATAAATAAAATATTTAAAATTTTTTAAAAAATCATTGCCAGGTAAAAGAATTCTCCATCCGTTGGGGTCATATATGCTGAACCATATTTTTATGGAACTTTAGATGAGGAAAGAACACTACTGATTAAAATACCTGACTTTTTTTTTAATTATTATTTTAACAAAGCCAGAATTATGTTTATTTTTCTCCAGATAAAACGTTGCTTTGACATATTTGTTTGCTTTAAAAATGGTATAAATAAATAAACCGTAAATCATGGGCCATACAGATGATGAAATATTATTGAGTGCTACGAACACAGGCATTACTAAGCCATGGAAATAGATAGAAGATTGTTAAATGTATATTACTGGTTAAGGAGGGCAACCTGAAAATGCTGCCTCCTATAAGGTTCTAACTATACAACGTTTTGGGAAAGGCAAAACCATGGAGAAGGTAAAATGACCACTGCTTACCAGAGGTTGGGATGGAAAACGGGATGACTAGGCAGAACACAGAGTATTTTTAAGGCAGTGAAAATACTCTGCATGATACTATAATGATGATTACATGTCATTATACATTTGTCAAGCCCACAGAATGTACAATGCCAAGAACCATAATGTAAACTCTGCAGACTCTGGGTGAGGATGATGTGTCAGTGAAGGCTCCTCAGTTGTAACAAATGTATCACTTTCATACCATTCCTGTGGGAGGTGTGGATAATCTGGGAGGCTATGCATGTGTAGGGGAGAGGGATAAATGGGGAATCTCTGTGTCTCCCCCTCCACTTTTCTTTGAACCTAAAACTGCTCTAAAAATATTGTCTCCGGACGCCTGGGTGGCTCAGTTGGTTAAGCAGCTGCCTTCGGCTCAGGTCATGATCCCAGCCTCCTGGGATCGAGTCCCGCATCGGGCTCCTTGCTCGGCAGGGAGCCTGCTTCTCCCTCTGCCTCTGCCTGCCACTCTGTCTGCCTGTGCTCGCTCCTGCTCTCTCTCTGACAAATAAATAAATAAAATCTTTAAAAAAAAAAATAAAAATAAAAATATTGTCTCAATTTAAAAAAAAATTAAACCCCAGATATTGAAAAGTGTCTTTGAACTTAAAAAACAAAAAAATAGTACAAATATATTTCACAGAGCCACTTTGTGACAATACCCTCTGTTTTTCACAACAGCTAATAAATAACTATTATCTGAATTTTGATGAGCACACAGGCATTTTCATCAAAAGTAACTGCTTGTATAAAGTCCAGTAGTATTTTGAGGGTTTTGGGGTTTTTTTTTGCATTTTTATTTCTTTGCTATTGCTAAGCCTCAGATAATATGGTTACTTTCTCATGGAATTCTGATCATTTTTTTTTTCCTAAACTTAAGTCCAGGTTAATAATTACCTTCTTTATTCATTGAATTCTTCACTTTTCTACCCTTGAAACTATTCACATGTAATGTTATTCATTTAAATTCATTTTGCACTTAGCAAAATGAGAATTCATTAACATGCTGAGCTAATTGTAGTTCCCACTTCAAAAACCTGGGCCTTAGTCACCTTTACAATTTACATTGAGAAAACATTTTCCATATTCCCTTTATAATCATGTATTCTGAATAATCTTTACATGAATATATAATTTATCTTCTTTTTTCTTATTCCACATGAACTTCACTGTATCTTTATTTCATGTTTGTGGATAAATGTAATTGGTAACATGATCTTTCAAGTTATCATTGTGATAGTACTTTCCATTATTTTTTGAAACCAAGGTAAGTACTTCTATTGCTATGTTCTGGTCATAATTCTTATCCCTACAAGTCCATAAGATCACATAAATCTGTTAATACTAAATATTTATTGACCACAATGCATAATATGTGAAGTTATGCATATTATCAATATTATTTTCCATGTTTTTCTGAGAATTATTTGTTATCCACATGATATCAATTTTGTCTTTTTTTCAGGTGATTTATGACATCTAGATTGCTCTAGTTTAATTTTATCTGGGATATTTACTGATTTACTATTAATCATAGTGCAAAATATTTGGATTAAGTTGGATTTTTTATTAAACACTTTCTTTGGGTTTTTATGGAAAGCATTTTGTCATTTATGAAACACCTATTAATCTGGTAACATAAATTATGGTGAAGAAAAATAAAATTATACTTTATATCTTAATCTGTATTCTCTTCACAATGTGTCTCTTCTCCAAAGGCATGACTTTGACTGAAAGGGTAAATAAAAGCTATAGTCCATACATAAAAGTCTTTTGAATTTCTGGACAGACTATAAATTTATAACCAGTGTATTTCAGATTTTCTCTGGCCCTATCTCTCACAGAAGAAAGTAGTGGTGAATGAGTGTGTTGAAATACAGCAGGTTTCCTATCACATCTGTAGACCTAAATTATGCGCTTATTTTTAATCCTTGTAGGTTAACTTCCCTGAAAGGATGTCATGAAAGAGTCCCCCTTTATAAACAGAAAAAAATATAGTCCATGAATAGGCTGCTGGAATCAGCCTACGGGATATGGAGAGGTAGCTTCTAAAATTTAAGAAAATAGTCTTTCTGCCATTCTTTCCTAAAACCCCAGTCTAGGTGTGAGACTTGTGAATTTGTACAACTAAAGCCAGGGTTTATTTCTGGTTATTTATTATTGGCTGACATCAAGGTCAGTATTCCTTAACTCTTACGGGTATTTTATCACAGATTAAATGTAAGTAGAAGAATTTTAGACAACACCCTGCTTAACCTTCAAGATTTGCTGATAGATACACGGTTCATTCTATTACGCAGCATTGTTGAAACTATATACCCATGCTGAGATTATATCCTATATTTTAATGGGTTAACATTATCAGTCTTAGTGAGTAGTAAATGAGTAGAAATAACACTTTCTGATCTTAAGGTCATTGATATGACCAACTTCTTATTTTCTAATGTAATTTTCTAATGTATTTTCTTATGTATTTTCTATGTAAGCAATTTTTGCTTACATAGAAAATACATAAGCTCTAAACTTACAGAGTTCTCTAGACTCTGCTTTATTAGCATTCAACAAATTTTGAAGCATTGCATTTCACTTTCATTGAATTCAAAATATTTTGTAATTTTCTTTGTGTTTTTCTTTTGATCCGTGGATTATGTAGAACTCTAAGATTTAATTTACAAATATTTATACATAATTTGTAGATCTCTCTTTTAATTTCTAGTTTATATCAGTGAATGTCACAAAATATTTTTTATGATTTTTATTTTGTACTTTGTAGGTTTTATTCAAGGTTCAAAATATCATGTATTTTGGTGAATGTTCCAAATCCCCTTGAAATAAATGTGTATTCTGCTGTTGTTGATTGAAGTGTTCTATAAACTTCAATTAGGTCAAAGTGACTGACAGTGTTTTTCAGATTGTCTATATCGTTTCTGATTTTCTGTATATCTTGTATATTGATTCCTGGGAGAGGACTGTTGAAGAATTAAGCTGTAATTGTCAATTTGTCTTTTTTCTTCAGTCAATCTTTTTTTTTTTTTTTTCTCTTCATGTATTTAGAAACTCTATTAGTATTTAAGCGTTTAGGGTTTTTATGTCTTCTTAGTGAATTTTGCTTTTTACAATTATGTAGTGCCTACCTATTGCCCTGATCATATTCTTGTTCTGATGTCTACTTTATGTTTTAATATAAACATTCCAGGGTACTTTTATTGCTTGCAGTCCTTATGTTTTCCACCCATTTTTGGTTTGCACTGATCTCTTTATTTATATTATAAATGAATTTCTCTTAGACAGTAACTATTTGGGTTCTGATGTTTTTAATCCAATCTGGCAACTTCTGCTATTTAATTCAAATTTAATATAATTATTGCTATGGATAAATTTAAATCTAACATCTTGCTAGTTATTCTTTTCTTTTTTAAACTATTTTTGGTTTTTGGTTTCCCTTTCCTTTTTGTCTGCCCTTTATGAGTTACATTTTTAGAAATAATTTCATTTTGTCTTTACTACTGGATTTTTTTATTCCTCTTTATTTAATTTTACCAGTTGCCATAGTGTTTACGATATATACTTTAACGTACCACACAAGTCTATCTTCATATTATACCATGCCACTCCAAATAAATAGTAAAAACCTTAAGACAATATACTCCCAACTATTCACTCTCATTTTGTGTACTATTATTAACACGAACATTACATATGTTATGTAACTAGTGCCTAATACATATAAGCACACACAGTATTGTTACTCGCTACTGTATATTTCATTTAAGAGCCCATTACTTTTTAGAGAAATTAAAAGAAAAAAATATCCACATCTTTTTTTTTTTTTAAACATTTTTTATTTATTTATTTGACAGATAGAGAGATCACATGTAGGCAGAAAGGCAGGCAGAGAGACAGAGGGGGAAGCAGGCTCCCCGCCGACAGAGAGTCCGATGTGGGACTCGATCCCAGGACCCCGAGATCATGACCTGAGCCGAAGGCAGTGGCTTAACCCATTGAGCCACTCAGGTGCCCCCACATCTTTTACATTAGTGTTGGCATATAGGATTTCTGGAATTCTTCCTCTCTTTGTGTACATTCAAATTTCTATCTTTTGTCATGTTTCTTCTGTCTGAAGAAATGTCTTTATATTTCCTATAACACTGGTTTGTTGTAAAAGTGTTTATTTCACCACAACTTTTGAAATACATATTCACTAGGTAAAGAATTTTAAAATTAAAGTTTTGATTTTTTTTGCCCTTGTACTGTGTGTAGAAGTTACATCATTGTTTTTTGGCATGTATGATTATATGTTCTATTCTGTTTTTCTTATTTTTTTCTTTATGTCTCAGTTTGAATGATTTCTATTACTCTATCTTAAACTTTATTATTTCCTTAGTTATGGGAAGCCTATTTGAAAGTATTTACCTCCCACGCAGTGGATTATTTTGTTTCCTAATAATTATATTTTGTGTATATGCATATGTATTACATATATATTATATATATTATATATAATATAATATCATCACAACTGCACTCCCTAATCCCCATCATCCACTCAACCTTCACCTCATCTACCCTCTGGTAACCAGCAGTTTGCTTTCTATAGATAAGTCTGTTGCTTGATAAATAAAAAAGATGTAATCTATATATACATTTGAATATTATTTGAATATTATTCAGTCATAGGAAGAATGTAATCTTTCCATTTGCAATGACATAGATAGAGGTAGAGAATATTATGCTAAGTGAAATAAGTCAGTCACAAAGACAAATATCTTATGATTTTACTCATACGTGGAATTGAAGGAACAAAACAAATGATCATAGAGGGAAAAGTGAGAGGTAAACCTTGTTCTTATATTTTTATCTCTCTGCTGAGATTCTTCATTTGTTTGTGGTTGTTAAACACTTTTTCTACTAGATAATCTAATATATTAATAATGTTATATTAAGGTCTCTGTCTAGTACTGCCAATGTCTGGATCATTTTTGAGTCTTGTTTTGGTAGCAGAATTTGATACAACACATTTTTCTTTTCATGTATAGAATAGTAGAGGCCACTTTATCTGTGAAGTGGTTACTGTGGTAGAGTTGAGTTAGTCTACTCAGAAGTTGTGCTGGCTAAATCTGGCTAAGCAAGCCTGAAATCCATAACCCAGATCAGCAGGCTATAAACTCTTGGACACAAACTGGTACCATGGTCCATAAATAGAATTTCCTCTTCTTGGAGAAATCTCCATTTTATGTTTAAAACTTTTCATCTGATTGAATGATGCCAACCCAGATTTTCAAGGATAATTTCCTATACCTAAAGTCAGCTGTTGTAGATCTTACATCTACAAATGTTACATCTACAAATACCCTCATAACAAAGCCTAGATTCATATATGATTGAATAGCTAGCATGGTACCTTAGTAATTTGACATATGTAACTAATCATTACAGTCCATCCTTTGTCAAGTTGGCATCCATGTACATATCCTTAAACCAATCTTATTCCTAAAACAAAAACAAAAGTCATATTTTTTACCTAATACAATGGTCCTGCTTGTACAAACATAAATGTGTTGATTCTCTAGAAGAGAATGCAAAGACTTTGTGTTTATGTTCATTTTTCTTGATATCCTGAAACTTAAATACTGGATGTAAAATGTTAATAATGTGATTTGGTTCTTATTAATATATATTGCATTATATAATAAGGGAATAAAAATGAATAAAAAGCCATTTGCTTAATATATATGTATAATATATATGCGCATATATATGTACATATATGTATATATGTATACACACATAAATATATACATACATACAGATGTCTGAATATATATGGGTGTATACACACACACACACACACACATTTCAGAAATATGTATAACAAATTAAGAAAAATGTACCAGTAACAGTTATATTGTTTTAGCAATGGGTTACATGGTCAAAGCTGGTGTTGAAACTACTTTCTTCCACTATCCACTCATTCCCTATGTCCTTTGGCTTCATGGAGCATCTCAGCTGGTCATGGCTCTTTTGCCTGGTGGGATCATTCAAACCATTCCTAAAGGGTCTGGGCAATTAGCAATACTGCCTGAATTGAGTTGCAGTTTTTCATTGACTTAGGTAATAGGACTTGGTACTTCTAAGGGATCCCTTAAGAAACGTCCTGTATTCCAGACATATTGTTCCTTACCTCCATGATATAGTAGCACTGCAGTTTTCCCTTGGTAATCAAGATCAATTACTTCAAGCAGTATAATAATTCCTTTCTTTGCCAATTAGTTCAGGGAAATGAGAATCCCTGAGTATACAAATGACAGTCTTAAATTCTAGTTTAATGGAATCATTGTTGTGTTTCCTAATGGAAGCTTTCTATTCTTTGGAAGTAGACAACTAGACCAGATGAGTATACGGTTATAAGGATGGCAAGTACAAATGTTTTTAGTGGACTACTAGGCATAATAGTGATTACCCCTTGATTTCTGGACCTGAGAATTCTGGTAATGAAAGAAACAGCACCATATATTAGACACAGAATTAGAGTACATACAAACTTCTGGAGGACATTGTCCCATCCCTGCAAGGTATTTCCAGCCAGCTAGTATTTGAGGTTTAAAAGATCATAACACAGCTCTATCAAGCCAGCTGTTTCAGGGTGATTTAAAAACATGGTAATTACAGTGAATTCCATGGGTCTTGGCCCCTTGTCCTACTTCACAGTAAGTAGAATCAGCAGCAACTTGTAAGGCAACTACTTCAGAGGAGGCAATCACAGGCAAAATAGAATAAACCCCTTCAGATGGACAAAAGAGCTGCTTCTACTGGCAAAGAAGACTCAGCAGAATCTCAGGTTCAGTGTCCTCAGCTTCATGTTGTTTTTCCAATTTCCCCATTCCAATTTTTCAGGATTCCATATCTTACCAACAAATGAATTCGCTTAAAGAAAGACTCTCTGAGAGGTTGGAAATTCAACTTGCATTCTAATTCAGCCATCTTCAGAATGAGATCCTGGGTTTGGTTTTCAGAAATCTTAGCCCTATGGCTGAAGAAGATAAATATTTATTTCAGAGTGCATATACATACACACTCACAGATAATTACACAGAATTTGAGATGTGGATTTCTAGTTCCAAACTCATTGTTTTCCCCTACGTGCTTCAGTACAGTTAGGACCAACCAGATAATATCATTGTACTTCCTAGTTTGATTAACATGTTCTAAGATCTCAAAAACATAAAGAGTCCTATTTTTTTAAGTATTTAGAAGTATCCAGTGGTGATGGTGATATCTTTATCAACACATCATGCCATGAACTACCAGTGTCGTCTTCACCACTGGAAATAAGAGTCTTCAGTGTTTTTGAACCTAATCAAACTAGAGAACAAATTTGAGGGGGGTGGGATAGAAGCAATTCAGAAAACTTATCCTTAAGATCGTCTTTCTCTAGAACCACTTTCAGTACCATAATCTGTTAGGATTATATCAGAAAAACTGAAGAAGTAGGAAATGCATGTATATGAAAGAGATTTATTGAAAGTTACTGATTTATGTGATGATTATGTGGACTGACTAGAAAGTCCAAAATCTGTAATGCAGACTAACAGACTGGAAATTCTTAGGACTTGACTGTGGTCCACAGGCAGATTTTTTTTCCCTTCTTCAAAAAACCTCAGTTTTGTTCATAAAGCTTTTCATCTGATTGATTGAATGTATTCAAGAAACTCAGATTATTGGTGATAATCTCCTGCACTTAAGTGACTATAGATGTCCATCAAATCCATAAAACCCCTTCATAGGGACATCTAAACTAGCGTGTTTTTTAATAACTGGCTATATAACCTAGCTAAATTCACTTATAAACTAAACATCACTGTATCTTATGAGTGAGATGGTTTCCTTATCCATACCAACTTTACTACCCTTCTCCCAAATGCAGCATATCTTTGTGTCCTGATATGTGGGAATGAGGTTGCAGGTTTTTCTTGCCCTTTTCCAGTGGCTTAAGCAAGCAGGATTCAGAAGAAGTGGCAATGATAAGTGCCCATCCTTCATATAGCCGATTGATTCCTTTGAGAGACTTTCTTTTTATTATCCTGCATTTTGAGTTGTTGTTGTTTTTTATTTAAGCTTTATTTAAACATATAATGTAACCCCACCACCCTCTCCCAACCCCTCTCCCCCCACCCCCCTCAGTTTGTTTTATGACATTAAGAGTCTCTTTTGGTTTGTCTCCCTCCCGATCCCATCTTGTTTCATTTTTACTTTTCCTACCACCTTAACTCCCACCCTCGTTGCATCTCCACTTCCTCATATCAGGGAGATCATGTGATAGTTGTCTTTCTCCAGTTGACTTATTTCGCTAAGCATAATACGCTCTAGTTCCATCCATGTCGTCGCAAATGGTAAGATTTCATTTCTTTTGATGGCTGCATAGTATTCCATTGTATATATATACCACATCTTCTTTATCCATTCATCTGTTGATGGACATCTAGGTTCTTTCCATACCTTGGCTATTGTGGACATTGCTGCTATAAACATTCGGGTACACGTGCCCCTTTGGATCACTACGTTTGTATCTTTAGGGTAAATACCCAGTAGTGCAATTGCTGGAGAACACAGGCAGCAACCTCTTCGACCTCAACTGCAGCAACTTCTTCCTAGGAACAACGCCAAAGGCAAGGGAAGCAAGGGGGAAAATGAACTATTGGGACTTCATCAAGATCAAAAGCTTTTGCACAGCAAAGGAAACAGTCAACAAAACCAAAAGACAACTGACAGAGTGGGAAAAGATATTTGCAAACGACATATCAGATAAAGGGCTAGTATCCAAAATCTACAAAGAGCTTAGCAAACTCAACACCCAAAGAACAAATAATCCAATGAAGAAATGGGCAGAGGACATGAACAGACATTTCTGCAAAGAAGACATCCAGATGGCCAACAGACACATGAAAAAGTGCTCCACATCACTGGGCATCAGGGAAATACAAATCAAAACCACAATGAGATACCACCTCACACCAGTCAGAATGGCTAAAATAAACAAGTCAGGAAATGACAGATGCTGGCGAGGATGTGGAGAAAGGGGAACCCTCCTACACTGTTGATGGGAATGCAAGCTGGTGCAACAACTCTGGAAAACAGCATGTTGTGTTTTTTTTGCTTTGTTTGGTTTTGTTTTTGTTTTTCTTATGAAAGAAGGAATTTGTTTCCCAAGTGTGCAGTTTTTATTCCTGGTTCCCACAAGTAGTTGATCACATCCTGCCTACCTGTATCACGAAGCATCCTTTTTCTGGTATCTTGCTCTGTATTCTGTATTTCTTGAGGATACCTGGTGAGATTGTGTGGAAAATATTTTTGTGGGAGGGTGCAGACCCCCTTGTGCCTGGGGTCCCCAAATATTCCAGACTATGCTAGCCAATCTGTAACCTTAAGGGGTTCATTAACATTTTAACTGATTTATTTCTTATCTGGTTGCATGGAGGCTCATATCTTTTTCTCTTAATCTGTGTCTCAGATGAAACGTTAGTGTGACCCTTTTCTCCTTAGAAGAGTGCGTATCTCCTTGAAAACCAGGTTATATGTTTGTCTTGTGACCAATGCTTACTAACAGCTAAGTGAAAGTTATAATTTTGATGTTTATGTAGCTTTTTGTCATACTTAGGATTAAGGTGGCCTTCTTTGCAGCTTTCTACATCATAAGTGGAAGTCTTTATGTACGTCCTCTTACTAAAAATATAATGTGTGTAAAAACGTATGTTCTCTTAACTACTCATTTTGCATTACAAAGACATTGCATAATGTTCATAGTCATTTTTAAAAAGAAATAAAAATGTAGTATAGTATTAAATCTATCAGCTAAAGTGGGGTGCCAGGGTAATTCGGTTGGTTAAGAGTCAGACTCTTGATTTTGGCTCAGATCACGATCTCAGGGTCCTGGAATGGAGTCCCATATTAGGTTCCATGCTCAGTGGGGACTATGCTTCTCTCCTTCTTCCTCTGCCCCTCCCCCCACTCTCTATTTCTCAAATAAATAAATCTTAAAAAACAAAACCTATCAGCTCAAGCTTATTAGAAAGTCCAAGTAATAGTCAACAAATAGTGTAAGTGAATTGTTAATATGGTACAACAAGGCGAGAAAACTTATGCCGGAATTAGAGCATGGTTTAGTTGTCTTTTAGATCAATACACACAACTCACTGGTTTTTACAAACATTCAGTTTGATCATTTGTGTGTTACTGATTGGCATACTATATCACAGTGGTAAAAAATGTAAAACTGTACTAAACCAAGATGAAATACTCTCCATAATGGGAAGGTGTTTACTAAGGATTATGAGTATATGCGATATAGCATGGATGAATTTCAGCTGATATAGACTGACAACATGCTTAGCTATACTCTATGGAGCCCATGGAGTATATATTCCAATATGCATAGCATATTCCATAGTGGAGTATGATGGTGACCCTTGACTATCGCCATGTCAAAAGACATGAATATCTCCATATTAATCAAAGAGAAATGATTTTATTTGTTTTTAATATTTTATTTATTTATTTGACAGAGAGAGAGAGCACACAAGCAGGGAAAGTGGCAGGCATAGGAAGAAACAGACTTCTTGCAAAGCAGGCAGCTGGATGCGGGGCTCGATCCCAGGATCCTGAGATCATGACCTGAGCTTAAGGCAGACACTTAACTGACTGAGCTGCCTAGGTGCCCTGAGAAATGATTTTTTATACTCTCAAGCAGTAGGCTGTTTTGGGAGCAAGGTAAATATTTACTGAATTTTTTATTTACACCTGGTTTTGGAGACTCTTATTTGGGTTTGGTTTTTAAGACACATCAGCCAACAGGGAAGTGGTTAATTGGCAAGCTCAGTATACAAAACCCTCTCTTTGATGAATAATTACTTGAAAGATTACTTAAAATGAAACTGAAAGAAAGAAAGGAAGAAAGAAAGAAAGCAGGCCTCATCTTGAGCTGAAATTGGATCTCATGGTATACCTAGATGATTCACACCTAAATCAATGGTTGTTTATGGCCTGCAGACAAAATATATTCCATCTGATCCAGGAGAGGAAGGACAAAGATCAATGTTCTCTTGAGATCTCCAAATCCTTTTTGATAAAAATCCCTCTTCTACTACTGCTATATGCATTTTTTATTTTTTTTATTTTTTTATTTTTTAATAAGATTTTTTTTTAATTTAGCTATATGTATTTTTTAAAGATTATTTATTTGACAGAGATCACAAATAGGCAGAGAGGCAGGCAGAGATAGAGTGGAGAGCAGGATCCCCGCCAAACAGAGAGCCTGATGTGGGGCTTGATCCCAGGACACTGAGATGATGACCTGAGCTGAAGGCAGAGGCTTAACTCGCTGAGCCTGTTATATGTATCTTTTGCCTAACAAAACTCTTCTGTGAGGATAAATCACTTGACTCTTCCATTCCATTCAGGAATCAATATTAATGGTATTTTATGTGCAAATAACATACCAATATTAGTAATGTGTTATATATATCTTTACATCATTTCCTTAAATGTAAACACAAGCATACAAATTTTCTTCCTTTGTTTAACATAAAAGCAAGTTCATCTTATATATATATATATATATAACTTTAAAAATTTAATTTTTCAGTTTAACTGTGTCATTGCTAGTCTCCCATATCTATATAAAAGGAACTATTTTATTCTTTCCGATAATTAACATTCCATATTAAATAAACACTGAATGATTCCCTAAGAAACATTGTGTGAAAGTTTCAATCTCTTTAACAATCTCAAATTTTAAACTATTTGTAAATTTTAATTTATAATTTATAATTCTAAATTCTAAAATAAAATTATAAATATATTCAAAATTCAGTTTTTATATCACCTATCTAGATATAACCAACCTAAACAAGTCTTTTGGCATCCTCAAAAGATATGTTAACATGTGAAGCATTCCTTGGAACAAAATGTTGAGAATGATTCCACTAACTCATTAATCACATCACCTTTCTCTTTTTTTATGTGTTGTAGAGGCTTTTTTTTTTGGTACTAGAGAATACATATTTCAGATTGTCTTGGATTTAGATTTTTAAATGTGATGTAGGTTGCATCAGTAAGATGAATACACAGGTGTTTTAGACCTCAGAAATAGAACATAATGGGGCACCTGGGTGTCTCATTCATGAAGCATCTGACTTCAGCTGAGATCATGATCCCAGGGTCCTGGGATCGAGCCCTCATCAGGCACCCTCTCCCACTCCCCCTGCTTCTGTTCTCTCTCTTGCTGTTTCTCTCTCTGTCAAATAAGTAAATAAAATCTTAAAAAAAAAAAGAATAAATAGAGCATTATGAGAAGACCATTCATTTGATGACTCTGACCTTTATGTTAGCAAGCATAGTCCAAGAACAATTAGATTTTTACTATTGAGTTATATCCGAGTTGCTTTTGTCAAACCTTAGCTTCACACGGGCTAAGAGTAAAATGCAGAGCACCCATATCATGGTTCATATGATAGAGGAAGAGGCATAATCCTAGAACCAATACTTCAGAACATATTTTTGATTGAACACTTTCTTGCTTATGTCAGGACAGAAAATTCTAGGGTGTGCAGGTCTGGGAGTTGTTCTAGAAGCTAAGCAAGCTTCTAATTTTTTAGTTTTTATAATAATTATGTAATTCTGTAAATCAATTAAACAATTCTATAATACATTATGACTTATTATTCCTATGAAATTAAAGTATGGATCTGGTATGAAACCATCAGATACTGTTACTACTCCTTCAAATATGCTAATTCTTGCTCTTAAATCTGTCAAGATCACAGCATATTTTGAAAAATAAATTTTGCCAATATCTTCATTGACTTATATATATATTTATACTTTATAACTCTTCTTGATGGATTTTGATATTATGCATATTTCTAGAAAATTGTCCAATATTAGGAAATTTCAGAAATCCACTAAGTACAGAGTGGTGCTAACTCTGAGTGTCTGTGATAAAGTCCTGCATGGATATTGTTGTCCTTGCTTCTTTTTTCTTTTTAATTGTTTTTGAGTTATACCCTAGAATTCTCTATTAGTTCAGTTCAAGAAATTATATCCTGGGGGTAATTGCCCAACTCTAACCTTTTTTGTTATTTTTAAATCTACTTATTTCTGTTTTAATGTTATTGAATACTTTTGCTTTGATAATGAAAACATTTTATAAGATTTATTATATGAATGCTTAATTAATGGCTATTTATGAGTTCTTTTGAAAAATCTAATAACTTTATGATATATACATATATGTATATACACATACATATGTTAATTTTTTCCCTAGGCAATGACTGAAAATATTGTGTAAGCAACCTATTGTCTGGCTTTCAATTTTCTCAAACAGATTGTATTTTACATATTTTCACATTATATTTTAGTGCATAAATATTCATAACAGATAGAGTGTACTGTTAACAGCTTGCTTTATCAATACTGACCTTTTTTTCTCTTTTATTTTGCTTTCCTCCATTTCTGTGTCTATCTACCTATCAGTATGTGTTGTGCATTATATATGCTTACATATATAACATCTTCTTATTTATTGGGATACACAATAAAAAGAGGGAACCATTTTGTGTCACTTGGTGTACTTGTAAAAAATGTAAAGTATAAGTAATATAAAATTGTAATAGTTTATCAAATCTAAATATTTATATTTTATAGTAGGTTTATCTTATATACATTTTATGACCTGTGTTTTGTTATTTTCCTAGCATCCGGAAAAGTTTACTGATTTTTTTTAAGATTTTATTTATTTATTTGACAGAGATCACAAGTAGGCAGAGAGGTAAGCGGAGAGTGAGAGAGGAGGAAGCAGCCTCACCGCCGAGCAGAGAGCCCGATGAGGGGCTCGATCCCAGGACCCTGAGATCATGACCTGAGCTGAAGGCAGAGGCTTTAACCCACTGAGCCACTCAGGTGCCCCTACTGATTTTTTTTTAACATCTTCCAAGATTGAATAACTCATAATCTCTGTCAGCATTAAAAAGAACAGTTGTGGGGTGTCTGGGTGGTTCAGTCAGTTAAACATCGAACTACTGATCTCAGCTCAGGTCTTGATCTCAGGGTCATGATTCAACCTCTGCACTGAGCTCCACAGTGGGCATGAAGACTACTTAAAAAAAAAAAAAAAAGTATTATTTTGGGACCTATTAGAATGAATGATTTTTTTTTTAATAATTTGGACTTGCCCTAGCTTAAGTAAACTTTCATTTATACATATCTGTATGTAGAGATATATTTTAGATTTAGTACAATTTTA
This sequence comes from Taxidea taxus jeffersonii, assembly GCA_003697995.1. Taxonomy (NCBI): domain Eukaryota; kingdom Metazoa; phylum Chordata; class Mammalia; order Carnivora; family Mustelidae; genus Taxidea; species Taxidea taxus. The sequence goes on from RCUC01168024.1 coordinate 57,446, forward strand.
TCCTAATACCGTTTTTGCAGTATGTATTTTTAAAAAATATTTTATTTGTTTATTTGACAGAGAGAGATCACAAGTAGGGAGAGAGGCAGGCAGAGAGAGAGGAAGCAGGCTCCCTGCTGAGCAGAGAGCTCAATGTGAGGCTCAATCCCAGGACCCTGGGATCATGACCTTTGCCAAAGGCAGAGGCTTAACCCACTGAGCCACCCAGGCACCCTGCGGTATGTATTTTTTAATTATTTTAAATATCATTTTGTTTAATATTAAAACATACAGAGCAATAATTTTATTATTTTACCCAGCTTTATTGTTGAAAAACACTATTTTCATATCCCTATCTTATTTTATTTTGCTATTCTTGGCTACTATATTTTCTATTTTAAATTTTTTTCCAGCTTTAATAAGGTATAATTGAAAGTTATAGTCTCTTTGATAAATGGGGCTGGGAAAACTGGATATTGATAAGCAAAAGATTGAAACTGAACCATGATCTTACATTACACACAAAAATCAACTCAAAATGGATTAAGGACTCAACTTTAGACCTGGAACCATAAAACTCCTAGAAGAAGGGGTGCCTGGGTGACTCAGTCAGTTAAATGTCTGCCTTTGGCTCAGGTCATGATTCTGGGGTCCTGGGATCAATCCTCATGTCTGGCTTCTTGTTTGGCAGAGAGTCTGCTCTCTCTCTCCCTACTGCTCATGTTCTCTCTCTCTCTTGCAAATAAATAAATAAAAATCTTAAAAGCAAACAAAACAAACCAAAAAACTCCTAGAAGAAAACATAGGTGTTATGCTCTTTGACATAAGTCTTGGCAATGAGTTTTTAGTTTGACACCAAAATCAAAGGCAACAAAAGCAAAAATCAAGTGGGACTACACAAAACTAAAAGTTCCCACGCAGCAAATGAAACCATCAACAAAATGAAGAGGGAAACTACTGAATGGGATAAATATTTGCAAAGTATATATCTGATAAGTGATGAATATCCACAATATTTAAAGAATTCTTACACTGAGTAACAACCACCACAACAAAAAATCTCCAAACAACCCAATCAAAAAATGGGCAGAAGATATGAACAGACTTTTTCCAAAGAAGACATACAGATGGTCAACTGGTCTATTCCAAGGTGCTTAGCATCAGGAAATGCCAAACAAAACCACAATTACACACCTAATAGAATGGCTATTATCAAAAAGACAAAAAATAATAAATGTTGTTAAGGATATAGAGAAAACTGAACATTTGTGCACTTTTGTTTGAAATATCAACTGGAGTTGTCTCTATTGAAAACAGTATAGAGCTTCCTCAGAAATTAAAAATAAAACTACAGTATGATCTAGTAATTCTACTTTTGTTTATTTATCTGAAGAAAACTAGAACACTAACTTGAAAAGATATCTGCTCTTCCAGTTCCTCTTATCCTTAAAAAAAAACTATTTACTATAATATTAATATCTTCTTATAGGATTATTTGAACTCCATTAGGATGTTAGCTTTTTGTGTTTGTTCAGTTAGTTTTGTAATTTTCATTATATATATATACATACACATATACATATATATGAATGTTGTAAATAAATGTGTATATATGTGTATATAGACACATATACATATATAGGCAATATAGATATATACACACATATATATATACTTTATATACATATATACATTTTATTAAAATCCATAAATATTGTGGCCAAAGATTTGCTCACAACTTCTTATGCTTATTCAATTTATCTATGTTTGCGTTCATTTATTCAAAATACATTTTTTAAAGTGACTGCTGTATTATAGGAACTGGGATTTATAAAATAAAAAAGGAAGAGTCAAAGTAATCTCTGCCTTCATGGATCTTATATTCCAAACTAGGGAGACAAATATTCCACAATGTAAGTAAAATATATAGTAGGTTGAAAAGTTAAAGGGCTTGGTTATCACCACATGAATCACGTGGTTTAAAGTGTAGGCTTTACAGGCAAAAGATTAGCAGTGAAATGACAAATAGATTCTTGAAGACTTCTGTTGTGTTCAGAAAGGTATACATCAATCATTCTTGGCATTATGTGGATTGAATTGTAATCCAAAAGAGTGACTAACCTCCTTTGTTGTTCCACATTTAATAAGGACTCCAGGGGACAGGAAAAATCTGAACATATAATTCAGGGATTTTATCATCAAGTGGCTTTGCCAGGGAGCTCAAATTATCTTCAGCTGAAATCAGATGCCCACAGGAATTATATACCTGTGCTGATAACCTGGAGACTTTCATGAAGGTTGAGACTAGGTGTTAAGTGTGGGTGAGGGGCTAGTTCTTTTAGTTCAAGCTCTATGTTGCCAGGCAACCAGATAGAGAAAGCTGCAGCAGTCTTTTAGTGGACAGCAGAAAAGGCAAATAAAATGTATCTGAAGACTGGGAAATTTATCATTTTGAAAGGGTGTTCAGGGAAAGTTTCATTTTGATGCCAAAATTTAAGTAAAAGCTTTAAATAGGTAAAGGAGTGAGACATGTGATTATTTGGTAAGAGCATTCCCTGATGATGGAATGGTAAAGACAAGGGCCCTGATCTATAGTCATTCTAAGGACTTTGGCATTTACTCAGAATAAGCAGAAGAGCTTTGGGAGTATAGCATAGAAAAGTAATATTCCAAATTACATTTTTAAAGATCACTCTGGCTGTTGAGAATACTTGGTTGGGAAATGAGAGTATAAAAAGCAAGATCACTTAGGATGTTATTTAAATAATCCTGGTGTGCTCTCTCAAGTCTTCTGAGAAGTACATGTCAAGACAGAATTCTATGTAAAGCAGACTTTTACTGAAGAAACATCTGTGAGTGAAAATGGAAGGGAGCTAGAGAGGGCAGGGAGAGCCAAAGACTAAAGGTCTGACCTCTGTGAAAGATGAGAGAAAGGAAGAAAGGAAGGGAAGGAAATCAGGAAGATAAGTTGTTTTTGGATTGCATTGTGACTTTAATGAAAGTTTTGGAAAGACTGACAGGGAATTATAGAACCAATGTTACTTGTGACATGAATCTCACATCTCACAGGAATGTATCTGCCTTAGATCCCTGCTGTGTTTAGTCATTTTCTGGAAGCAGCCCATAGAAAGCATGGTTTGAGCACAAATATAGATTGGGATTTCCAAGTGCAGCAGTTGGAACTATTTCCATTAGCTCCTGCAATGGGAATTTGGATTGGTATGTTTTCCTGGCTGCCACACCAGATTAACAATGACAATGACAGTAGTTGGGCCAGTAGAAGTGATAAGGAAGGAGTCTACATATATTTAGAAGATAGAGAAAACAATATTTGATGAAGGATGTGTTTTGTGATGAGAGAAGTAAATGAGTGATTTATAAGGAATTTATCAAAACTAGCTCAAATTAGTCTGTAAGAAAATAATAAATCAAGTTCTTATTTAAGATAAATTTCTTACCTTTCTCATTCAACTTACTTTTTTAAAAAATGACTAGTAAATGTATTTAAAAACCTATGTCTAATAATCCACAATTTACAAATTAACTAACACAATTAAACTTTTCAAATACTAATTTGGTGAAGGTGAAAACTTAATGTTGGCAAAGATTTTGGAAAAGGAAGACTTTTATCCTCTCTGCTGTAAGTATAATTCAGCTTGACAGTATGACAACAAACCAGTTTATCACATATGTCAATATATGACAACCTACTTAAAATTCTCAAAGTTTCCTTCAATGCACTTTTAACACTGTAGAACTTGCTAATTTTTATTCCATCTGAAATGGTTTTGCTAGATACTACTCTCACTAATACCAAACATACTTTAAAAAAATATCTCTAGAATATGTATATTTGCAATGTAGATTCATTTTTCTATTTAAAATCTATTAAGTTCTCTGAGATTTTTTAAACAAATAGCTACTTCCATCTGCTAGAGGCAAAGATGTTACTTTATTTTTGTTCTTTGGAACCTAGAGAAGACTTTGGAGATAAGACTAAGTAAATGTTTTAGATATGTATTGCATTTAAGAGACTTTTCAAGGTTTACAATGGTACGATAACGAATTTAGAAGATACATTTTTTAAAATGTTTTATGTATTTATTTGAGAAAAAGAAAGAGCATGAGAAAGGGGAGCTGCATGGGAGAGGGTGAAGCAAGGGGCCTGATGCGAGGCTCAATCCCAGGACCCTGGGATCATGACCTGAGCAGAAGGCAGGTGCTTAACAGACTGAACTACCCTGGCACCCCTAGGAGATGCATTTCTGTAAATAATTCATACTAATAAAAATATATTTTTAACAAAATAACTAAATATTTATTGTATATGCATGCATGTCAGTTTATACATACACACATCAGTAATTCTCAGATTTGCTGATACTCTTACTGTAACATGCAATATATTGAGGGCTGTGAGTCACATTTTGAGAAATGACTTCTCATTTGAGGAACTGAGTTTAAATGAAACATAGCCAATGAAATCCCAAGAACAAACTTGCCAACCAGTTGAAATGATTACGTGCATTTTATTTCTCTTCTCTGAAAGTTGTGTTGCAGCTGGAGCAGTCTCAAAATATTTTTTTTTCTCAAGACAGGGTTGTTGTGTTTTTTGTTTTTTTTTGTTTTGTATAAATTTAAGTACTTTTCAATTTAGAATATTATTTATTTCTCCTGGTAGTACATTCCATTAACTAGCAAGTTTTTTCACTACCTTAGGTTGTCAGGATTCAGTAATCCATATTTTTTGGATCTACAAATAATTTAAATAGCATAATCTTTGTATTCAACAATCCATTAGTGAAAATATGGAAATTGCTGTAACACAAACCAATTACTTTAGTCTTGTGTTCTTACTGTAATTTGAGAAGAAAGTGTCCTCTCCCCATCTTCTTTTGCATATTATTTCTTACCAACAGCATCAAGTAGTACATCCAATTGCTGACAAAGCTAATAAATGTAAAAGAAATGTAACCCGTATGTCGTCAAGTTAGATTTTAGGGAAGTGGTGGAGATTAATGCATACAACCAACTCAGGTGCTTTAGTCACCTTGATTTATGTCCAATAATTTATAGGTAGGTTTTCTTTACAATTTCTCTTACCTAAAACTTGTAGAGCATTCATATAAAAATTAGACTGTTTCTTCTAAACAGCATTGTCTGACAAATAATTGCAGAATCACCTGCTGATTTACTACTTAACGGTAGCAGATAACTTGACTGAAGTTTTCTAATTGTGACTCTAAAGTGTTATTCAGTTTCTGTACAGCAGACAAAATCCTGAATGACAGTCTCTTACATTTTTTGTCACTAAGTCCATGAATGAATGCTATTTATGTTTTCTATAATTTATATCAATAAATTATGTGTGCCCAAACTTCAAAAGTTAAAAGTTAATATAATTGTGTAAGGACTTAATATGTGCCCATTACTATACTGTTTAGCAGTAAGGAGAGCTACTTTGCCATTCTCTAAAGTTAGGCTACTCCAAGTGATAATATTACCTATAACATGTAGTTATAATATATAGGTATAATATTACCTATAACATGTAGTTTTGCAAGAATTAGAGTTGATAATGCATACTAAGAGTTAAGAATAAATACTCAAGTCTCCCAGTACTTGCTGGTCACTATCATCTTTATCATCTTTTATAGTCTCATCTGAAATTAAGAAACATTTCAAAATTAAACACAAATTTATTGTCTTTCCTCATTCTTCAAGAGGAAAAAATTATTTAAGCAAGATATATATATTTTTAAGAGAAGAATCCTAATAACCTATTGGAAGCTGATATATTTGTATCTTTATTTTATATTAGAAATTTAACTTCTCAGAAAGATAAGAGGTCTACTCTTGGTGAAGCTTAGTAATTATAATTTCCCAAAGAAAGTCATTAGTTATCCTATAGGCCTATATTTACAGGAGAAAAGCAGAAATAAAATGGATCTAATGGCCAAAACATTGTGTGGAAAGGAAAAATTCAGTAGTTCCACTTTTTCAATTAAGTAAGGCAAATTATAATGTTATCTACTTATTTTTCTGCCTAGGTAAACAATACATTCAATCATAATATTTAATACAAGTAATTTTGCTCACTAATTTTCATAATTCTGGAAAAAATATTGTACCCTTTTGTGGACATAAAATAACAAAGTATGAAAAAGAAAGAGGAAAAATAGTAAAAGTAAATTGAGAATATGTAATTGGGAAAGTATACAAAGGTAGACATTTTTTCTTCAAAAGTAGAAGAAGAAATGTATTTAAAAGTATTTCTTAATACATTTAATATATTTAAGAAGAAATGTATTTTTATTTATTTTTAATTAGTCTTTATTTTTATTTATTTTAATTATTTTAAATTAATTAATTTTAATTTATTAAATCATTTTATTTATTTTGAATTATTTAAATTATTTAATTTTTAATTATTTAATTTTATTTAATTTTAATTATTTAAAAAGAAATGTATTTAAATGTATTTCTTAAATGTATTTAAGAAAAATACATTTCTTAACTGTTTTACTCATTTAGTTCAGAGAGATGACAAAGTTTATTTCACTTATTTTGATTCACACATTTTAAAAACTATTTTTATAATTAATTGGGAGTACAGGAAAATATTTTAATTTTTACATGCCTAAGGTTATGGCTCTAGAGCCAAATTCCTTCATCAAAGTTGGTGCTATTGATTTATGAAATTGGAAGAAGAATCAGTCAAATTTGACTTTTCAAACATTTTTCAAAAATGTGAAAATAATCTCTGATGCTGTCTTATTTTATCACATATATTATGAAATTTATCATATATAACATAATGGTAACAAATATGAACTAAATAAGGATATCTTTAGCTAAAATATCACAGTATAATCTTAGCTGAAGGGCTACATATATATAAGTACAAAAAATCTTCAAAATAATAAAACACTTTAAAAGATTGATAATTAAAAGCTGAGTTTAATATAATAGCTTTAATATATCTTATCTACTGCTTAGTAATAATACATTCAAGTTAATGTTTAATTTTGTTTTAGATTGTCTGCTAATTACTCATAAAATGAAGTGAGACAGAACACAAAGTTAAAAGGTCTGCTCTTAGAATACAACTTTGCTTTTTCTTACCTGTTCACAAAAGAAAGTCTGTAATCTTTTTAGTAACTCTTCATCTAATTTTCCTCATTGACAAAGTCTAACTGTGAATAGGTCATTTGTAACTATGCCTTTCAGGTGTTTTTTGACTTGAAATAAAGAAGTAATGTATTTATGAACTATAAAGTCATAGTTTTATTCCACTGTGATAAGCAAATTATTATCCTTTGAAATATAAATCATAATTTAGACAGGGAAATTTAATAACTATATATTAAATAGCATTTTTCTTTCTATCATTATTTTTTATAAGATTTCATTCATATTTGAAATATGCCACGTATATCCTCATTATTTTTTTCTAAATATAGCTCCTTGGTAAGGAAAAATCATACTACAAAAAACTAACTACAAGACATGATCATATAGCACTTGGGAAATGAGGAAATATGTCCAACTTTATTAATAAAGAAAATTTTCAGAAATTATTTATTATAATACAAAATATGAGTAGAAAAATGATTTCCATTTTATGTGTGTCCTAAAAGTGATCAGTTATTTGATTTATCATATTATATTGACTATCCACCAAAAAGCTAGTCTCCTAACTACCTGACTCCTTAATAGACATAAAACAAAAGTAATTGGTAATTCCAACTCTGATGTTTGGATTAGTGTGGAAATCAGGAAGTTTGTCAAATAAATTAATTATTTGAGTTAGAGTGAAGAGATTCTATTTAAACAAGAGACATAGTCCTTAAATAAGTAAATATTTTTGTGAGGGGAGTTTATATCCAAAATTTAAATGAGGGGGAGGCTGGGGGGATCAGTTGTTTAAGAGTCTGCCTTTGGCTCAGGTCATGATCTCAGCTGTCATCCAGCTCCCTGCTCATCAGGGAGCCCGGTTCTCCTTCTGCCCCTCCCTCTGCTCACATTCTCTCTCTCTCAAACAAATTAATAAAATCTTTAAAAAACAAAACAAAACAAAACAAAAAGACAAAATTCAAATGATATGTGCTCCGTAATTTAATTTTTTTTTCTGATTTGTTATTATTTACTGTATTACAGTGATTACAAAGTAGATGATTTAATTTCTAAATTTAAGTGTAAATATCGACACATCATTGTATCTTATTTTTAATACAGTATTATTTAAAAATAGAAAGTTCCTTTCAGAGCATCCATTTTCTTCTTTCTTTTACCTGATCTCACTTTTACATTTCATGATCTCGCTTACATTACTTATTTAAGGAAACATTAGCTTTTTTTCTTAATACTTCTATAAGTCCAATAAAGTATTAATTTAGTTTTGGCTACTACTTTTGGCTGATAAGTCCAAAAATCTTGATTAACCTATTTATTCCTTCCCTGTTTTCAATACTGAGGGTAGAAAAACAAAATATTCACTGAAAAGACTACTTGAAACTAGAGGTGTCCAGTATGCTATTAACAGAATCACTAGGGATTTTTTTTTTGCTAAAAAGGTGGCAAATGCCAGAGGAAAATTTTTTGGTAGCACACTTCCATTCTTTTTCCTGCCTTAATTGAACATGAGATGTCTAGGACTCTCGCAGCAATTTTATATCCATGGGGACAAAGTGCAGGCATACAGAGCTTGCAGCTAGGCTAGAAAAACAAAACAGAAGTGAGTTTTAGTTCTTTGTGACACCACTGAATAAGTTAACTGAAATTAAAAAAAAAAGTCTACTTCAAGATTATTAAGTGAGAAAAATAAACCCTTACACATTTTAACCTCCTTTTCCTGGTACTTGTCGCTAAACACATTCCTTACTGAAAAAAGAGCCTACTATATGATATATGCATAGATTAAAAAAAAAATTTCTTCTTCTCATTAAAAAACAGGCCCTATGAAGGGATTACATTCTCTACAGTATGTTAATGTCCTTTTTCCTCTTTACTCCTATTCTAGACCATTCTTCTTTCTTCCTACTTAATACACTTTATGCTTGAATTCTTCTACAGACAGTTACACCCACTATATTTACTTATTTTGACATTCTACTCACCTTTAATTAAAGATTTGAAGTCCTAGATTATTGCCATATTCTCTGACACTACTCCTGAAGAGGTTTCCTCTCTCAGGTACAAAATACCAAGTTTTTGTATAGACAATCCAAATAACAAGGTTAAGTCTTATGAGGCACATGAAAAAGCAAGGTTTATGTGAGGGTCTGAAAACTCAAGACTTATTTATTTATTTATTTATTTATTTATTTCAAGGTCTGAATATAAAAAAGTCAAATACACACTACCCAGTCTTCCACTCCTTATAGGATTCTAAGAACCCATTCCAACCTTCTGGAGAGAAATTCAGACATTATACTAGAGAAATTAAAAGTCTTCCCCAAAAGACCCTCCCCAAAATCTTCCCCAAAAGATTTGATAATAAGTAATTCCCACAAATAAAATGTATTCCTGCCTTTTTATCAAGTTACAGTGAAGGCGACAAAGCTCAGATTCCAACCACAGTCATGGATATTCTAATCATCAACGACATAATCACATTCTTTTGAATATAAAAAGAAAACCAGAGAACCTGCCAGACTTGTGAAGAAAATCTACAGCACAGGTAAGATAGATACTAAAAATAAATAAAAACATACAAGGAATAAATGTGCCTTCTTAGGCCAGGGATATGCTCACTGCAAGTGAGGCTTTGTGGGATACCTCAAGCCACAGAGATCCTCTAAGTTATGATTTCCATGTTATATTACAAAGGATCGTGTAACTTACATGTTCTCTAGAAAGGCATGACCAAACTTCTTTGTGTGTTTATGATGAGTAATCCTCTTGTAATGAACATCATATTAAGGACACTCAAGAAGTAAGGTCTCTTCCTCCTAGCAAATATCATTAGTGTCAGTACCCAGAGAGCCATTATACAAAGATATTAGACCAAGTCATCTGTATTTTTTTCTTTTCCATGGGGATCTCCATCTGGTAAAGCGAACATGTAGGTTGCAGGACAGTATATATATATATATATTTTTTTTTTAATCCTTCTCCCATCTCCAAATAAGTGGAATGGGTAAAACTAGAGGGACTAATAATGACATGTATTTTTAAGACATTGGAACAACTGTAACTCTCACACATTGCTGGTAGGAGTGTAAAATGATACATCATTTAAAACTCATTTGGTAATTGATGTGTAAAAAGTCACTTATACTTCTATGATGACATATTTGCACTTTTAAAATTTAAATGAAATTTAAATGGAAGATAAGTAAAAACACATATTCATGAAACATGTGTACTGTGATGTTCAGAGCAGCTTAATTCATAATAGCTAAAACCAAAAACTCATAATGTGCAGCAGTATAAATAAAGAAATAGTGACATATTTATACTGTAATACTTACACAGCAATGAAAAGGAGTGAAGTACTGATACAACAAGGATGAATCTCAAAACACTTTGTGCGTGAAAGAAGCTGAAAACAAAGATCGCATTTTATCTTTTACTGAAATACAAGAATGGGTAAAATAAATTTATAATCATAGAAATCAGATTAGCCATTGTCCCTGAGTAAGAATGGTGGTTGGTTTACCATGATAGAATTGGTCAAAGGGGACAAAAGAGAATATTTGGGGTGGTTGAAGTAACTCACAACTTATTTTGGGCAGTGATTACACAATTGCATGCAGTTGCCAAAGCTCAAGACATTTAAGACATTTAAGATTTATTAACTTATTTATTTTTTATTATCTATCAGTTATATAGTCGTGCAATATGTTTATTAAATGTTTATGCATACATGTGGATTTTATGTTTATTGCATATAAAAGGATATAAGAAAGTTTAATAAGATTCTTAATATATCCTCAAAAATATAAATACATTTTGATGGAAAAATAGGAAAAAGAACACAAAGGAAAAAGAATGAGGCTGATATCATATTTTCAAGTTTTTCTAGATGTTAGAAAACAATAATATGATATCACTGTAGTTCTGAGGGAAATTACTTTCAAACTAGAATTCTATATCCAGTTAAATTGTTAAGCAAAATGAGATCAGAAGGAAGATACTTGGACATTAAAGTACTCAAAAGGTTACCTTCCTTTGAATCTCTCCAGAAAGGAGTGAAAGTTAGGCTTCCTTGCAGGAGAAACACCCTGGAAAGAAACATAAGTTTCAAGAATCTAATATTAAACATACTTCCTTCACTGAAATCCAGTCACACTGAAATCTGGCCTTCTTGCCAGATAATAAATTCATCTGGCATTCTTTGCTTCAGGACACTTGCACTTTCTGATCACTCTTCAGGAAATTACCATTTCCTAGATATCTACATGACCTGCCTCTTCAACTCAGTCAGGTTATATTCAATAATATTAAATATCTTTCCTGACCATCTTCAATTACACAGCCACCCTACCCTTACTTGCTCATTCTTTAACCCCTTATCCTGTTTAATTGGTTTTTGTAGGAATCATCTCCACCTGATATCAAATACAATACATAAATGCATGTCTTTTTTTAAAAAAAAAGATTTTATTTATTTATGGGAGAGAGAGAATAAGAGAGAACGAACACAAGAGGGGAGAAGGTCAGAGGGAGGATCATGACCTGAGCCAAAGGCAGTCGCTTAACCAACTGAGCCACCCAGGCACCCCATAAATGTATGTCTTAATAGTATATATGTCATTAAACATACTCACATATAATTCAGTAAATATAGTGTGTACTCATTGTCTCTTTGCAAGAATGTAAGTTCTTTTTAAAATTTTATTTATTTACTTGACAGAAAGTGTGAGAGAACACAAGCAGTGGAAGCAGCAGAAGGAGAGGGAGAGGGAGAGGCAGGCTTCCCCCTGAGCAGAGAGCCTGATATGGCATTTTATTCCAGGACACTGGCATCATGACCTGAGGTAAAGGCAGACACTTAACTGAGCCACTTAGGTGCCCACAAGAATGTAAGTTCTATTGCTATCAGAGGTTTTATTAGTTTTTTTCACAATAACCGCAGTACCTCGGAAATTGATACATAGGATAATGAGCATTTATTGGATGAATAACTTTCATATCAATCTTTAAAAAAATCACACTAACTAACCTATTTCTCTTTGTCCCTGTGTGGGGCAAATATATCTTTTTATTAATTTTATTTTCATTAAAAAAAATCTTGAGAAGAAGAGGAAAGAGACACATGTCCAATATTCAAACTCTTTCATGAATCACTTTAAAACAGTCTTATATGGTTAGATGAAATTTCCCAAAGGAAGTGCTATCAAACCTATGCTATGACTAATACATAGAGAGCAACTTTTTAAAAAAAGGGTAAAACGTGAATAATACAATTTTGGCCATGCTGCTGGGATGTGATGGTGTGATTATTATTTTGTAAAGTGCTTTGCCAGTGTTCTAAATCTGATCTCAGAAATGAAACTATCTAGACTACTGGGAAGATGTCCAAACAGTTTTTGGTGTGTTCAGGCACCGATGGTCATTTATTCACATTTTCATTTTACTTTGCTGAGAATATTGATTTAATTTAAACGGTAAAATAATACCTCCTTCAGTTTATTTCACTTAGTGTAAAGTCACCTCCATGTTATTTACTTTAAGTAGATGAACACCCTTTTTCCTCTCTTCAGGGTTTCCCAAGAACAAGTGACATGTGCTGTATTGTACTTTTGTGTCATGCGCTCAGCATTTTTTTGTAAAGGCGATTTGTGGTTATAATTTTGTTTTACAGTTTATAAATAATTAAAATTTTATGATTATATCAAGAAAATGAATCCATTTTTGTAAGAATCACAGATTACCTTGGCATTTTCTGTTGAGTGGTGCCTCTCTTTCATATACAGCATTAGAATATTTCTTGCTCCAAAGAACTCTTGTCTCATTTTCCCTATTTGTTAATAGCATTCATCATTGGCAAAGCATCTAACCTTTCTGCAATTTATTTAAGTAAGTATGTTCATCTCAAAATATGGTTTCCAAATTGTGTTCCTAGGACCTGTTGTTGGGGTTAAAATTAGCACTCTCTATCTCTCTTTTTAAAAGATTTTGTTTATTTGTCAATTAGAGAGAGAGAGAGAGCACAGACAAAGCAGGGGGGATGGGAGGCAGAGGGAGAAACAGCTCCCCGCTGAAAAAGGAGCCCAATGTGGGACTAGATCTAAGACCTTGGAATCATGACCTAAATTAAAGGAAGATGCTTAACTGACTGAGCCACCCAGGTGTCCCAGGGTTCAACATTATCTTCAGGAAATATCTTTCTGGGATATGGAAAGCATTAAGGGCAGAAATCAACTAGGGAGGATTTGGGAGGCCTTCCTTCATTCTCCCTTTCTTCCCAATGCTGCATGCCCACTAAACATGTCTCTATTATATCTGCTATGCTTGCATATAAGGGTTTTTAATTTTTTTATACAAAGATAATTTTGGACCAAAATTTAGAGACTTCCAAACTGATTCTTTATTGTTTATGTCCTTGGATACTTACAAAAGATCTCCTACCTGTTTAAGGATTTTTATTTATTTATTTGTTTGTTTGTTTGTTTGTTTATTTTTGCTACATTTGTCGACACTGAGATATCGGGAGAAAGCCCAGTGGAGAAACTTTTTTTTTTCTTTTCTTTCAGCTTGACTGATTTGATGATTTCATAAATATATTTCAGAATAAGTCCATTATCCAAAGTTTCCTCTGCATATCAATTAGCTGATAATTTAAACTAATCCTTATTCTCAGTTTAGAATAGGGAATATTTTCACAGCCATAAATTTCAAATATGTCTCTCAAAACACTGACATCTTCATAATGGAACTGATTATAGAATACTTGTTCATTCAGGTTAATTTCCCAAACTATTTTCTGTTGTATCCATTAATATACTTTGGCTTCTTGGAAATCTAATCAAATAATCCAAGTTTACTTACTTTTTATGACTATCAAGAGGAGTTCCTGAAATGTATGAATTTTTCTATGGTTTTCTCAACATCAGTGTACTTGCAATACTAAAATTTAGGAATAAGTAATGTTTTCATGAATGCATAGAGAAAAATATGTTATAGTCTTGAAACTTTTCAGGATATTTACCCTACTAAACAGAACTTTACATTTGTGTACTTCATGCTTAATGGAGCAGGTACCATCACTCATTATAAGATTTTTCAACTTTGCCAGAGCTGTCACAGCACAGAGGATACTAGGAATAAATCACTAAGTAGCCTTACTGTAGTGAATTATATACAGATTAGGATAATGATGAATAGATAATATTAATTACCTGTAAAAGGCAAATCCTCTCCTCTATTTACAGTGCTCAAGCCCATGGTTATAGTAGAGAAATTCAGAGATTATTACCCCATCGTGACTAGAGAGAAAGGGGCAAATAAAAATTTAATTGTTATAGAACCACATACCTACTCTGATGCTTTCAAATATACCCCCCTTTTTTTAAAGCTAAGTAGTACTAACAAAGAGGTCTTGGAAAATTATTTAATTTGATCATTTAATTCTATTTCCAATCTTCCCTCATTTAACTTTCACTCATTCCTTAAGGACACTGCTCAAACTTAATTTTCTCATTTGACAGACCAGATTTCTTTTTTCAGGCGCCATCTTCTCTCTGTATATTTAAAACTAATAAACATAGTTTTTTAAGCAATTATAGGTTCACAGAACAATTGACTGAAAAGTTCAGTTATGTATAGCATTTGTCTCCACACATTCAAATTGCCACACTCTCAACATCCCTGCAACAAACTACAGTTCATTATCAATTGATGAACCTACATTGACATATTATTATTCAAAGTCCATCATTTACAGTAAGGTTCACTCTTGGTGTTCTGTGGGTTTGAACAAATGTATAATGGTAGGATTTTATGTCCACCACAGAATACTTTCACTGCTTGAGAATCCTCCCCCAGACTCTGACTATTCATCCTTCCCTTCCCCCAAATACCTGGCACTTTTTACTCTTTAAAGTCTTTTTCAAAATGTCATATAGTAGGAATCATAGGTGGTATGCAGCCTATTCAGATTGATTTTTTTCAATTAATTATATGCATTTAAGTTTCCTCCATGTCTATTCATGGCTTGATAGCTCATTTCTTTTCAATACTGAATAATATTCCATTGTCTAGATACGCCACAGTATACACATTCATCAATTGAAGGGTATCTTGGTTGCTTCCCCAAGTTTTGGCAACAGTTTAAATATTTCACTCCACTGTCTTCTTACTTGCATTTCTGAGAATTCATATCCAAATCTTACCTTTGCTCTTTTATTGATAGTTCATTTGTTTGTTTGTTTGTTTGTTTGTTTTACCTCTTCTGGCTTTTTTCAAGTTTTCTTACCTTTGATTTTCTGAAATCTGAATATGTTTTGTTTTGGTGTTTATTCCTTTGGCAGGTTTTTGAACTTTCAGGATCTGTGGTTTTGTGTCTAAAATTACTTTGGTGGAAATTTAGTCACTTCTGCTTCAAGGATTGCTTCTGTTCTTTTCTCTTTTCTCCTTCTGGTATTCCAGTATGCATATGTTAAACTTTTTGTAGTGCCACAGATCTTGACTATCATGTTCTGATTTGCTTCCCATTTTTTTTTCCTTTGCTTTTCAGTTTTGGTAGTTGCTACAATCACATACTTAAGCTCAGAGATTTTTTTCCTCAGCAAAGCTCAGTCTACTAATGAACCCATCAAAGGCATTCTCTGACATTTATTTATTATTACTATTATTATTATTATTCCTTTTTCATTTCCATCTCTATACATTAACCATCTATGCTTGCTCATTGTTTACCTCTTCCATTAAGCCCTTACTTATTAATCTTTTTTTTTTTAAACTTGTTCTGATAAGTCCACTATTCCTGCTATATCTGACTCTGGTTCTGACACTTCTTTAGTCTCTTCAAACTGATTTTTTCTTCTTAGTATGCCTTGTAATTTTTGGTTGAAAGGTGAACATGATACATTGGGTAAATGGAATTATAGTAAATAGGCCTTTAGAATATAGTGATAAGGATTTGGGGGAAGGGAAGCCTTCTATATTCTTATGATTAAGTCTCAGTCTTTTGTGAGACTGTGCCCCTGGACTGTTAATTTCACCAGTGCTTCTTTTTTTTTTTTTTAAGATTTTATTTATTTATGTGACAGAGATCACAAGTAGGCAGAGAGGCAGGCAAAGAGAGAGGGGGAAGCAGGCTCCCTGCTGAACAGAGAGCCCAATGTGGGACTCAATCCCAGGACCCTGAGATCATGACTTGAGCCGAAGGCAGAGACTTTAACCCACTGAGCCACCCAGGCATCCCTCAGCAGTGCTTCTTAATCATCCCCATCCCCATTAATTAAAACTGGATGGCTACGTCTGTAAATTTCCCTTCCTCCACATGAAAGGTTAGAACCAGTTGGAGTTTTGTTATTTCTCTTCCCCTGAGTAAAACTCCAGCAGATGAGGCTCTGGTAAACTACTTTTTCCTAAGGGCAGGCCTTATGAAGAAACATAGAATATTCTAAAATATTTTAAAATGGTTACTTTTCCACTCCCTTCCCTACAAAAAGCAAGAGGGAATTTTTCTCTGACACTCACTTTGAGAACCTGACACAGCTCCTGGATAAAGAATTCACAGAAGTGTAGGTTCTTTCCTATGACTGAGTCCCCTTGGAGTTTTTAACACTTGAACTTGTCTACACTAAGCCTCTAGGCTTTTGTCAATGGAGGTTTTCCTGTTGAAGCACTGGTTTCAGCTGGGGTTTGTTTATGGGTTTCTGCTATGATAAATTGGAATTCTCTGTATCCACTTACTTACCTTTTTCTCCACTATTGGGAGCAGTGGTTTGCCCTGTGTCCTCACTTCTTTGTCCTCTCTAAAAAGAGTTATTGATTGTTTTTCCAGCTTCATTGGTTTATAATCGATGTATAACATTGTGTAACTATATGGTGTACAATATGATGATCTGATACACTTAAATATTGGGAAATGATTCCCACAACAAGGTTAGCTTACACCTACATCTCCTCATGTAATTATCTTTTTCAATGATGAAAACATATAAGATTTACTCTCTTAGCAACTTTAATGTATACATTGCACTGCAATGAACTATAGTTAACATGTTGTATAGGTCCTAGAACTTGTTTATCTTATAGCTAGAAGTTTATACCCATTGACTGACATCTTGTCATTTCCCCCACATCCTAGCCTCTGGCAATCATTATTCTTTCCTTGTTTCTACGAGTTTAGCATTTTGGTATTCCACCTATAAGTGATGTCATGCCAAATTGTCTTTCTGTTTGGCTTATTTCACTTTGCATAATGCTCTCAAGTTCCATCCATGTTGTGACACATGACAAGAACGCCTTCCTTTATATGGCTAAATAATAATCCTTGTATATATACATATTCTGCACGTTCTTTATCCATTCATTCATTGATAGAACTTAAGTTAATATGCTTTTGCTATTAGGAATTGTGCTACAATGAACATTGAAGTACAGGTATCTCTTCAAGAGAGTGATTTCATTTTCTTTGGATATACACGCAGAAGTGAGATTGGTGGATCATATGATAGTTTTATTTTTAATTTTTTGAGGAACCTCCATATTGTTTTCCATAGTGACAATACCAAGTTATACTCCTACTAACTGTACAAGGGTTCTCTTTCCTTCATTTCTTGCCAATACTTATTATCTGTTGTCTGTTTTATAACAGCCATTCTAACACATGTGGGGAGATATTTGGTGGTTTTGATTTACATTTCCTCGAAAAGTAGTGATATTGAGCACTTTTTCATGTACCTGTTGGCCATTTGTAGGTCTTCTTTGGGACCATGTTTATTTAGGTCCTTTACCCATTTTTTAAAATATTTTATTTATTTATTTATTTGACAGAGATCACAAGTAAGCAGAGAGACAGGCAGAGAGAGAGAAGGAAGCAGGCTCCCTTGCTGAGCAGAAAGCCCGATGTGGGGCTCGATCCCAGGACCCTGGGATCATGACCTGAGCTGAAGGCAGAGGCATTAACCCACTGAGCCACCCAGGCACCCTCCTTTACCCATTTTTAAATTGGTTATTTGGTATTTATGCTGTTGAATTATATCAGTTCTTTATGTGTATTGGATATTGGATAATGCCTTATGAGATACATAGTTTGCAAATATTTTCTCCCATTTTGTAGGTTAAACAATAATAACTTAAATGAAAATGTTGGACATAGGAAAATGAATGATGAAAAAGAAAAAAAGAAAAAACTAAAAAAACTAAAATCAGTTAATATTTTCCCATTATTGTTAGCTTGAATTCTAGAAAAGTACAAAGAATAAAAATAATGGCAAATATGGATGTAGAATCTCTACTCTGGAGCAATTATAAAAAGTAAAAATTACAAACTTAACCAAAGGTCTCCCCAACTCTATTCCCTTGCAATAGTTTTTAAAAATTCTATCAATGGGAAAAGTATTTAGTAATGAAAAGATTATAAATTTAGGAACATATTTTGTTGGAAATGGCATAATGGTCATTTTTTACAAAAACAGAAAATATAAAATACCAAAAGGAACAAAGTTGGAATGAAACAAAATATAATGTGACTATAAAGAGATAAAAACTGCTAGTAGTTTGTTTTTTATCCCCTCAGTGACTCTAACTCTATTCATATTCTGTTTATGTATTGATTGTTTAAAACATGCCATGAATGATTCTGTGTGCTTTACATGTCTAAACTAATTATGTTCAATAAACTTTTGAAATACTATTTTTGTTCTTATTTATGAATGAAGAAACTTTGAGAAAACATTTAGAGAATGGCAAATTTTTTCAAGGCAGTGGTGGTACAAACCCACATTGAAAGATGATATTTACAGTTTTCAAATAAAACAGTAATACAATAGTGAGGAATTTTTTCTTTTTTTTTTAAGTTTTTATTTATTTATTTGACAGAGAGAGAGATCACAAGTAGGTGAAGAGGCAAGCAGAGAGGGGGAAGCAGGCTCCTTGCTGAGCAGAAAGCCCGAAGCAGGACTTGATCCCAGGACCCTGCGATGATGATCTGAGCCAAAGACAGGCTTAACCCACTGAGCCACCCAGGCACCCCCAAGAGTGAGCATTTTTTTAAAAAGCAACTTAGTCTACCTTATGCAGCAATTTGCCTCATGTTGTCATTTAATCAAACATTATATAGCTCATAAATTTTTTACATACTACTGCATTCCACTGTCTTTCACCAGCACTGTTCTATGTGGAATTCCCCAGCATATCAGGTATGATAGATTTTGCTTGGTATTTGTTATTCTTTTGTCTCTCTTACCTGGTGTTGGTGAGGAATGTTTTCTTTCATTCCTCACCAACAGCCTCTTTCACCAACACGTACATACCTAAACACACACAGAGACATAGACACATATTCATTCCCTCACATATTCACACCTTGACCTTGGTCTTCTCTATCTGATGTCTTATTCATCATCCTTCACCAACCTGTTCACATGGATATGCTGTGAAATCTTATATATGATTTATATATTTTATAGAGAGAGAATATAATAATACATGTGTGTGTGTGTGTGTACACACATATAATAATATATAAAATTCCTTGTAAACAGCCTTCATGTAATTGTCTCCAAATGTACTCTGTGATCTCTTTCTGGATGGAGGCTAGAGAGAGTTTGGGCACATTTGTGCCATTGCATTTATGTTTCATACATGACCATTTTTTAAATTATTCTCTCAATTGAAGAATACTGATGAGTAATTACAAAAAGTTCAAAAATTATATCAATGTTTTTTTTTTATCATATACCAATGTTCTTTTGAACAAGAAATGTTAAGAAGAATACAATGGATACAGTTTTAATTAATAAGTAATTATTAGAAGGTTCAAATATTTTTCCACAGATGTCTAGGCTTGGAAAAGGCCTTTTTACCCTTTCATTTCCTTGCTAATCAATTTTTATAATCCTGGTCATTTTTTCTTATTAAAAGAGTCATACCATTATTTAATGGATCCTGTGTGACTGAGTGCATGTGTGGGTGTGTGTGTGAGTGCATGTCCATACCTAAAATTCTTACAGTGTACTGTGTTCAAACTGGTTAAAAAGATATTTCTTTACACTCCTCTCTCTCTCTCTCTCTCTGTTTCTTTTGGTTTAATTTCCAATGTATTATGTACCTACTGGACATTTTTCAAATTGGAAAATTATATATTTGAATTTATTATTGTATTATTGATCCCAGCAAGAAACATCCACCATAGGGTGGTATTGTAGTGATGTGCAGCTAAGAAATAATACAGCAGATACTTCTTTATATGTATCAGGAGAAGTTTAAAGTTTAAAAAAAATAGATATGGTTTACAAGTATACTAAATTTTAGGTTTGAATCTCAGATATTTCTCTGCTTTTCATATGGAATAATGCTAAACTTAAATTTACATTACATCTATTATTTTCTTTTATAAAATTGGCTTTCTGTTAAATGATGACTTAGATTATACAGACCTTTACGGTTCTTTAGAGAAAGTCATATTACTAATAATAATGTATTTGGTATTGTGGAAAAGTGTTTTGAGTTGTAAAGTTAAGATAGCAGTGCTTCAAATGCAGAAAAAAAATTGTAACTTGCATGTAAAATTTGTAACTTACATAAAAATATCATCTTTTGAGGCAAAGATTTAATGCATTGTTACTGAGAAAGCTTGCTTTGTTCATTTATTAAAAATGATGCTTCAAATTATTAATGAAGTTTACCATGAAGAAATAGGATTTTATGTTATTTGTTTTTGCTTAGGATAACATTAACCTTTTTTTAGAACCTGGAGTAGAGGAAATTTAATGGTGAATCTGCTATTAGATTTTGTTTTGTATCGAGTTGTAAATCAACGATTGAATGGTGCACAGAGTATGTTACTAAATCAGTCTTTAAAAATAAATAAAGCACTGCCAGCAAACCTCAAGAGATTCCACTATATTTTTTATATTGAAAAGAGGTATACCACCATTTTAGAAAAAAAAAGTCAATTAAATAGCCTTAAAATCCATGAGAAATTGAAGACACAACTGACGTCAGTATACTTAACTAAGTAAAGCCAATTCTTAATTTGGCAGTCTTTTAAAATAGAAAACTGAAAATAAACTAAAATGCATTGTAATAAAATTTAAAATTTACCCAACCTAAATTTCAAAACCTCTTGCAAAAGTGGACAGCTACAAAGTTGTTTGTTGCAGTAATTTTTACTTTAAAAGCCAGGAAACAATCTACATATTTATTAATAGTATTTTTCAAACAAAATAACATCATTCAAGGATTTAAAATAATGAACTATGTCTTTATATATTAATATGAGTAGATCTCTAAAGCAGGAGGTTAGTGACCAGAAAATACAAGTTGAGTAAGAACAATGCAGTTTATAAAAAAAATAAGCAAACATATAAGTGATTTTATACGTTGCTTATGAAAATCATATCTGTTCATAAATATAGAAATTGTGGGTTGGGGCACCTGGGTGGCTCAGTCGTTAAGTATGCCTTTGGGTCGGGTCATGATCCTAGAGTCCTGGGATCCCACATCTGGCTCCCTGCTCAACAGGGGGAAGCCTGCTTCTCCCTCTCCCACTCCCCCTGCTTGTGTTCCCTCTCTTGCTGTGTCTCTCTCTGTCAAATAAATACATTCTTAAAAAAGAAAAAAAGAAAGAAAGAAACTGTGGACTGAAGAAATATGCATTGAGCTTTTCATAGTATTTCTCCTTTGGAGGGAAGGAGAATTGCGGGAAGTGAGGAAAGAGAACTTTAACCAAATCTATTATCATAAATGTTTCTATTTTCTCTTTTCAAAATGGCAGGAAGTAATTAAACACAATATTTTGGGTGAACCTTGACATAATGCGAACATGGCTGTTTGTTATATTGTTCTTTAAAGTCATCCTCATTTTAAAATTTCTGGAACCAAAGAAGAGAACTTCCTTGCAGGAAACAAAAGTTTCTACTTTCTAACATGTTTAAGGAAACTGTCATGAATGCTGTATAGAAAACGTAAATTTGCTTGATAATGAGACACATTGGTGATGATAGAAGTCAACCTAATTATTTTTTAAATAAGAAGATTGAGGGCTGCCTGGATGGCTTAGCTGGTTAAGTGGCCAACTCTTGGTTTCAGTTCAGGTCGTGATCTCAGTGTCCTCGGATCAATCCCTGCATTGGGTGCCCTTTGTTTCTCTTGACTCAGGGTGAGTCTGTTTGAGGATTCTCTCTGTGCCTTTCCTTTAGCCCATCCCTTCCCTCTCTAAAAAAATAAATAAATCTTTTAAAAAAATAAGAAGATTGAGACCCAGAGGGTTTCAAATGTGCATAGTTGCTCATAACCCATATTTGCTTAACATTTCTGCCAAAGAAGTGGATTACTATTTTAATTTGGGTTCTTGTGTGGACGAAACATTTTATTGAAATTTATACATAGAATAATTAAAATTTGAAAAAAAAAAGTTTCAGGTTACAAAAACTAAATTACTTAAAGGGGACAAAGGTCTTGAAGGGTAACTCATCTTCCAGAAAGTCTGTCATCAGACTGCTTGCCATGAACCTTTCTCGGGGTTTGGATGCTATTCATAATCCAAAACAAGATGACTCCAGAAATGATGCTCTTTGCCTTGGGCAATATGCTCGCATGAGAGAAAATCTGATCACGATGCCAGACTTGTGAAACACTGGAGAAATAGATATGTTTTATTAGAACAAATAAAGAGATACATTGTGAAAATGCCAATATTTGTGAAGAGGTCCTTCTGGACAGAGGCTCATCCTTTATGTGCCTGGGACAAGAAATTTGGTTTTCTTGAACGATAAACAATCTGCCTCTTAACTCAGGAGAGGATAGAACTTATTTAGGATCCACCAACAGCATATTACTTGAACTGTGTTACTTCTTGCCCTTCAGGGATGGGTGTTTCAACTCCAAGTAATATTTATTCCAAATACCACACTAAATATTTTTGTAATCTTCAACTTGACTTCGTGAGTAATTCCTGTCTCATAGACCCATCAGAATGACTTTTAGGTTAAAGGGAGCCCTGAGAGTCAAGATAGACCAAGGATCTCAATGAAATGACATGACTTCAGAGGAAAACAGTTAAAATAACAAATTGTCTGCAATAAGGACAGTAAAAGAATTGCCTAAGACTCACAAGAGAAAACTGAGCCTGTGGTAATGAAACTACTTTGTCTATTGCTATAAAACTGTTCAGTGAAATCCTCAGATCTCACCACCCTTATTGTATCTAACAGGGTCAAAGAATGCCTACTATAAAGTGTAAGTAATTCCTTATAATTTTTTATTAAAACATCAGCATATATATGGCCACCTTCCAATATTAAAGAATATGTATAAATATGAAGACAAATCTTCAGTAAATACTTTTCTTTAACAAAACTTGTTTTCTTTATTTTTACTCTAGTACAGAATTACTAATTCTGGCTGCATTTTTTATTAATTATTTTTATTAACATATGATGTATTATTTGCCCTAGGGGTACAGGTCTGTGAATCATCAGACTTGCACACTTCACAGAACTCACCATGTCACATACCCTCCCCAATGTCCATAACCCAACCACCCTCTCCATATTTCCTTCAGTAAATAAATACATTTAAACTTTAAAAAAATCTATGCAATTGAACCCTTTTATTAAAATATAACAGCAGCATGTTCAGGACATGCTCTTAATTAGAACTTTAGTTACATAAATCCCAGATAAGCTTTTTATATTTCTAAGTTGTACTTTGAATGAAAACATTTATTTGCTTTCATTAGAGCAATCTCTATAGACATAAATGCTATTACAAATAATGTAAAAAATAAGCAATATTCATATATTTAACAAAATTGTAATGTGTGTCCTTTTGCTATAGTGTAGTTATGTGTGTTTATAAAAAGTGATAAAATCTATTAACTTTTTTTATTCTTTTACAATTTCCACTCAATTTCCCCGTAGGGATGGTTCTAGAATGACCTACCTAATATGTATAAAGTGCTTTTTACACGAAAAGCAGTGATTTTCAAAATGCTATTGCCAAGAAAGAAAAGAATTGTTAACCTTCTAAAGGTATATTATCATAGCAAGCCCTGAGGATCTCATTTACTTTGTTGGGAAAAAGTTAATTGTTGGAAGATGCTCTAATGACTAAATACAATAATGCGCTTGGAAAAAATGTACACTGATTTCCTTCTTAGCCATTAAAACTGCAGCAGTTTTCCCAGTTTACATGCCTACATTTCCAACGCTTGAATGCACACCTTTACTGAACTTGAATTGCCTCCTTTAAAATGGGATTGATAATTACTTTTGCCATATTTTTAAAAATTTTATCTACATAAAGAATAGGTCACAATTAATGCATCATTAACTTTTATTTTCAACTTTTTAAAAATAAGATTTTAGATCTCACGCTCTTTTACTGCTCTCCATGTAATACGTTTTGAAGAAAGCTTCCTATTTTAATAGCATATTTATTTTTTTAGAAAATTATCTTGGCGTTTTGTTCAGGAACTTATAAATTCTCTATATCTGGTGTCATTTTATTTATTCTGAAGAGGCAATGAACTATTGATACTATTAAGTGTCATTTTAATATACATATTTCACCTTTAAGGTATTTTTTCTAACACATTAGTGCTATTCAAAATTTAGTTACAGTATTTTTCACCTCTGACTTCTGAGTTCTCATTTAAGTCATATATTGTATATATATATATAGGCTGAGAATGGAAATTTGTGTAGCTGTACGATAGCATTATAAGATTACTTCTCCTTTAAGGATGACTAAGACTCAGAAAGAGACATACTTTCTTGCTCATTTGTCTTAAGTAAAATTCTATTATCTTACTAGGAACAGACAGATGAAGTATTATGCATTTATTTGTTTTTAGTGGGAGTTATTTATTTAGGAATCACCTGAAAGCCAACTTTCATTTTTGTCTTTTCCTCCTAGTTTTATAAAATATAATTGATACTTAATATTGTATTAATTTAAGGTTATACCACATAATTACTCAGTGTGTATATATCGCAAAATAATTCCCACAGTAAGTTTAGTTAACATTCATCACTTCACATAGTTGCACTCATATTTTCTCTATGATGAGAACTTACTCTTTTAGCAGTTTTCAAATATATAATATAGTATTGTTAATTATAATCACCATGCTGTATGTTATATTGTCAAAACATATTTATCCTTTATCTGAAAGTTTGTACGTTTGAGCATCTTCCACCATTACCCCCATACTGCCCCAACCACGGCAAACCACGAATCTGTTATGTTTCTAAGAGTTTGTATTTTATTTTATTAATTTATTTTATTTTATTATTTTATTTTATTTCATGTATTTTATTTAGATTCTACATATAAGTGAGATTATATATTTGTCTTTCTCTTTCTGAACTATTTTTGCTGGCATAGTGTCCTCAAGGTCCATCCCTGTTGTCATGAATTGCAGGATTTCCCTCTTTTTTATGGCTGAATAAAATTCAATTGTGTGCCTGTGTGTATTATGTTCATGGCACTTTTCTTTATCCATTCACCCATTGATGAACTTAGGTTGATTCCATGTCTTGGCTATTATAAATTATGCTGCAGTGAACAAGGTATCTCTTAGAGTATCATTTCATTTCCTTTGGATATACACCAAAAGTGGTTGGCAAATATAGGATAAATCTACTTTTAATTTTTTGAGGAAACCCTATACTGTTTTCACAGTGACTATACCAATTCATTTGTTACCAACAGTGTACAAGGGTTTTCTTTTCTTCACATCTCCACCAACACTTATTACTTATTGTCTTTTTTTTTTAATAACATATAATGTATTATTAGTCCCAGGGGTACAGGTCTGTGAATCACCAGGTTTACACACTTCACAATACCTATTGTCTTTTTAATGATAGCCATTCCAAAAGGTGTGAGATGATATTCCTTTATGATTTTGATTTGTATTTCCCTGATGATTTGTGATTTGAGCACCATTCATGCATCACTTGGCCATTTGTATATCTTTGGAAAAATATCCTTCCTGTTCTCTGCCCATTTTTAAATAGGATCAAAGGGAATATTTTGCCATTGAATTGTATGAGTTCTTTATATATTTTAGATATTAACCCCTTATCAGATATGTGGTTTGCAGATATTTTCTCCCATTCAGTAGTTTGCCATTTCATTTTGTTGATAGTTCCCTTTGCTATGCAGAAGGTTTTTTAGTTTGATGTAGTTGTGTTTGATGTAATTGACTTTTGTTTCCTTTGCCTTTTCTTTTAGTACCAAAAGCTAAAAAATACTGCAATGGCTAGAGTTAAGGAGGTTATTTCCCTCTGTTTTCTTCTAAAAGTTTTATGGTTTCTGTGTACTGTGTAGAGAGACGCCCAGTTTCATTCTTCTGCATGTGTCTGGCCACGTCTCCCAGCACCAATTACTGAAGACACTATCCTTTTTTGTTGCCTATTATTCTGTTGTAAATTAATTGACCATATATGCATGGGTTTATTTCTAAGCTCTCTGTTCTGTTCTGTTTATATATCATTTTTATACCAGTATCCATTGTCTTCATTACTATAGCTTAGTAATGTAGTTTGAAATCAGGAAATGTTGATTACTCCAGCTCTGTGTTCTTTCTAAATAATGTTTTGACTTTTGGGGCCTTTTCTGGATCCATACTAATTTTAGGATTTTTTTTTATTTCTGTGAAAAATGTCATTGTAATTTGGTAGAGATTGTAATAAATCTGTAGATCACTTTAGGTAGTATGATCATTTTAACAGTATTAATTCTTCTAATCCATGAAACCAGAGCATCTTTCCATTTATTTGTGTTTTCATTTTTTTATCAATGTCATATTTTTCAGTGTACAGATCTTCCTCTCCTTAGTTAAATTGATCTCTAGTTATTTTATCTTTCTGATACAATTCTCAATGGGATCATTTTCTTAATTTATCTTCTTGATAGTTTATGGTTAATATATAGAAACATAACTGATTTTTATATATTGGTTTTGGATCCTACAACTTTACTGAATTTGTTTATTGGCTCTGACAGTTTTATGGTGGAATTTTAGAGTTTTCTATATATATGATTATATCATCTGCAAATGAGACATCTTTATTTCTTCCTTTCTGGTTTGGATGCCTTATTTTCATTGTCATCTAAATTGTAATGTTTTTTAAAAACCACTCTAAATTTTGATTATGACAATTATAAAACCTAAATTTGGGAGAGCTTTTGCTAACCAAAGTAAATAGGCTTCAGTGATTTCTTTGGGAAAAAGAAATGTTTTTTATCTTTTTCAGTTTTGTTAATTAAATGATTAAAATAGCACTTTATGAGATTAATGCTTCAAATTTTATTCCATGTTGTGGACTATGCAGTTTATTTGACAAGGGTATACTTTTTAGATAGTCACATCACTGTGGGTTTTATAATAATGGGAAAACAGGTAATTCATAAAGCATCATTATTTATCATATTAATTAGAGATCACATAATATATTTTGAATTCCTCTGCCTAACACAATACCTAGAATATGGCGTGTATTCAACAAATGTTACTTCAGTGAATCAATTAACTCCACTTTTGCATGGAGGAAAATATTAAAAAAGGTATTTCTTTTAGATGTACTCCCATGTGGACAGACTAGAGCTCTTTAAGCATAAATGTCCTCTTTACAACATACACTGTTTTTCTGTGGTATGTGGCTCTGAATTCAATGCATTTTTTTTTCTTTTTTGGTTAGGATATTTCACCAGGATTCCTTTCATTAGATTTCTCATGTTTTAACTCTGGTATATTCTCTCATGCTCACTCTTGTACTGACAGTAAGGACTCTAAATTGTTGAAGTCTGATGCTAGTCATTTGTTTTTACATAACACTTCACGCTTTCTAAAGCATATTCATGTGTAACTTTGCAAAAGATTTTTAAATACCCATAATAAATGTTAACATTCTCACTGTAAATATTTCATACAACTTAATGTAACCACTCCCCTTGGATACCTTTTTTAAAATTTCAAGATATTTATTATTTCTTGAGAGTCTGTTACAAGAAAGTCACAGAAAAGCATGAGAATCGGGGACTGATGTCAGGGCAACAGATATTCCAAAGATAAAGTGAAGCAACACTTAGCAAACGTTCTCTGAGTTCAGCTTCTGCCCAACAACCAGCCCATATCGGTCTGCCCAGGGGGCCATAAAAAAGCCCCACACGCTGAGGGTCTTCAGCAATAGACACTAATTTTCTCATAGTTCTGGGGTCTTAAGGTCCAAGATCAAGGTGTCAGTAAGGTCGGTGTCTCCTGAGGTGTCTCTCCTTGGCATATAGATAGCCATCTTCTCTGTCTTCACATGGTTGGTCCCTCTGTGCGTGTCTGTGTCCTCAACGTCTTATAAAGACACCAGTCCTACCGGGTCAGGGCCCACACTAATAACCTAATTGTAACTTAATTACCTTTTAAGAGACCCTATCTCCAAATGCAAGCAAATTCTGAGGTACTGAAGGTTAGGAATTCAACATTTAAATTTGGGGGAGGGACACAATTCAACCCTTCACACCATCTATGTGAATAACCAACTGACAAGGTCAGAGAGGACCCAAGCATATATATAACACTGTCCAGAGTAGAAATGGCAGGATTAGCTAGTCTTTGAGTGATATTTGGATCAAAAGTAGGGAGTAGCAAAGAATAATCCTTTTATCAATTTTCATGAATATTTACATGTATTTATGTGCATTCAATAATGTCATTTACTAATTTGTTATTAGGCAGAGCAGCAATATTATACTGCATTTCAACAATTTTGTGAGAAATATTTTTTTTCCAGTTTTTAACATCTCTGGATGAAGATTGGGCTGTCTTAAAATCATTGGCAGCTCATGTTTTAATTGGCAATGACTTTTCTTTGTGAGAAATAAAAGTATATGTTTAAGATGGGGAATCATGGTATTTTAAAAATAATGTTAGTTATTTGCAAAATGCATTCAATTTCCAAAGAAACCGAATGATGCACACAAAATCACTACTCAAAACCTCTCAACTTGCTGATATAGTGGAGGTAGGTGGGGGAAAAGAGGGGATGGTTTCTGTTTTTGCTTTTTTTTTTTTTTTTCCCCCTGAATTAGTAGTCACAGTGACCCTGGGTCTTGAAATTGTGACTTTTATACTTCTTCTGCCTCTCCTGGCACTGCAGCTTAGGGACAAGTTTATTCTTTTCCCCTTTTCTTGGGGTACTATTTTCTTCTCTTTCCTTCCTCCAGCTGCCCTGACTTTTCACCAGTGCCACTGGGGCAATGATTTTGTAGTTCTTCTCCCAATTAATTAAGTTCTGTTGTGCTGTAATGAAGAAAGTAAAAGAGGTAAGGCAGAGATTTGTACTCATCCTTCACAGCTTCTCTTCCCTTTTCCCAGATCACCAAAACAAAACAAATTTGCAGAGTTCTCCCTAAATATTTTTTTGTACACCCAGTGATATTCACAGAGAGCAAATCTGCAAGTGTGTGGCTGTCTGTCCATTTTCTGCAGCCCCTAGAACCTCGCCTTAGTTTCTGGAACTTGCATTTTGCAAGCTTCTTAGTGGTTGTGTTTACCCCAATGTGTACTTATGTAGCCTGTCTCTTCTTAGATTTAAAGGGGCCAGTCTGTGGCTCTGTTTTCTAATTTTTTGATTAAAAAAAGTCATTAATTTCAATTTAGTCTGACCTTTATTGTTCTGTTGTTATTGTAAGGGGAGAGTGACACTCTTCCTATTTCTCTACATCTTATAGCAGTAACTAAAATTCCCTTTTGGTTTTTATGTTTCTAAAAATATATTTATTTTACATAAAATATGTTATTTCTGCTAATGTAACATATTTTTGTTTTTTGCACAAACTAATTTGTATGTAAAATCTCAATTTATTAAAAGGTAATATATAAAGATATAATCCACAAAAACAAAATAAAAGATTACTTAAGAGTATATTTGCTAAAAGCATAAAGGAGTCTTGAAACCAAAATGTTGTAGAATCTCTGCTCTAAACTTATATGGGGACCAAGAAATACTTCAAGTAAATTAGCAGATATGCCCTATAATACTATACCTTTGCTTGAAAAGGACTAAGAAACTTGAAAACAACCTCATTTTCAGGGAAAATAATTAATGTGAAGAAGATTCTATTTGTACAGTATAGAGAAAAGGAAATTACAGTATTATTAAATATAAACTTTTAAGTGTTAACTTTCTACTTAAGAATTACTGCTTTGGTCCTTGATTTCTCTGAAAACACTGTCACTGTTTTGTTTAAGGCAGGGTCAGGTACATAAGTGCAGGGCCCAATATAAAACAGAAATGCTGGAACACTTGCTTAAAATAATAAAAAAATTTCAAGAGAGATGGCTGAGCATTAAACCAAGCATGAGGCCCTGTTTGACTGGATAGTTCGAACATCGTGAAAGCAGTTCTGGGTCTAAGCCCACCAATCCATGCAACTCTTTAACCACATGTTTACTCATGATGCTAAACATCCCTCTTTTTTTTTAATTGTTTGTGTTTGTTTTATTTCATGGTGTGTTAACCCTTAGAGAAAGCAGCTACATTTCTCTTATAAAAAAAAGATTTTCCAAAGCTGCACATTAGATTTTTCAAAGCAGCTGTATATACCCAAAAGTTTTAATATTTTTATTTTTTCCTCTTTTATCATTCTCAAACTAAGTATGTTTTCATACAGCTCCCCTTCTGATCTTGGAATATTTTAGAATTGCAGTTATGATGTCCTTTTAAATTATCCAAGCTGGTTTAATGTGGTGGAACATTGTTAGAAGTAAATTATACATGCAGAGAGGGAGAAAAAAAAGCAGACACAAAATATGACAAACCATAGAGGATATAAACTATATAAATATATGTATACACATACTTAAAACCAAATGAAATGAATCTTTATAATTAAGAAAAGCTGACACAGATACAAAAGAACTCAACTCAAAATGTTTCTCTACCAAACGGTATCTGTGTGGTTTTCTATGAACCAAGACACCACTTACATTTTGCATTTGAATTTACAACTTTTATTTTGATTATCATACTGGAGCACTGTTATTGTTTTCATGAATGTCTTTTCTAGTAAACTAGGCACTTCTATAAGGAAGTTATGTCTTATTCATGCTTAGCATAAAAAAATCATTGACATTTTAACCCAAAGAAGTCAGATAAATTCAGACAATAATCTAAACATATATCACATACCCAGACAGAATTTATCATCCAATGACAGATAATATTCTTAAAAGGAACTGTCACTGAACTTCAAGGGTCCCACCTTAGGGTGCATCAACCAATAGATCAGCTGTTTTTTTTTTTTTTTTTTTTTTTTTGAGTGAAAGGTTTTTTATTACTTGCAGCAACTACAAGGACAGGGAGATATTTCTCAAAATGTTGTCTCCTCTTGGGGTTAGTGCCGGAAGTTTTATTCAGGATCCCAGGGGCTAAGGGCAAGACATTTGCATATTCAAGAGGGAATTCATGCATATTCTATTGCTTAGACACCTAGGTTAAATGCACAAGCTTAGCATGTTAACATGCTAGTCCATACATGTTCAAAAACTAGAGGAGTTGTCCTGCTTCTGGGAGGAGATTTTAGAATCACAAAGCACTAAGGTAATGGTAAGGCAGTTGAGGGGGCTTCAGTACAGGTCCTCAGCCCTGGTGCAGCTCATATTGGTTCTGTGTTCATTTCTGGGTCTGAACCCCGGTGTTGTTCAACTCCTCTAGCAGTTTTGGTGGTTGTTCAGTTTTCACTTGGCTCTTCTGAGTTCGGCTCTTGCAAAACATTTCATGGATACTTTTACATGCCATGTAGATTTCTTACGTTTCCACTGGCAGAACCACTTAAAGAGAAGCAACTAAAAAAGTGAGTCAATTCATAGTAAATTATAAAGAAAAAATGTGCTTGGACTTTCTTAAAAATAAAACTTAACTTGGGGCACCTGAGTGGCTCAGTGGGTTAAAGCCTCTGCCTTCGGCTCAAGTCATGATCTCAGGGTCCTGGGATTGAGCCCCACATTGGGCTCTCTGCTCAGCGGGGAGCCTGCTTCACCCTCTCTCTCTCTGCCTGCCTCTCTGCCTACTTGTGATCTCTCTCTCTCTCTCTGAGTCAAATAAATACAAACTTCTTTAAAAAAAAAAAGAACTTAACTTATAAAAGTTACATTTTTATATGTTGAGTGACAATTAGATTTATATTTACACATATGCTCTAATACTTAGGACATATAAAATATGAATCAAGGGTTAAGTTACTGATTACATTTTGTTTCCAAAGGTATTATGTGGTGATATGATAAAATAACTCTTCCTTCATCTTTGCTTCCATAGCATATTCAAAAATGTATTTAAAAAATAAATAAGTTCAAGATCTCTTCATCCTGAGGTCTTCAATCCTTTGACCCTCAAACCATTCTCTTTTAACATGTAAAACACTGTCAAATTAATTTCTTCAACTATTAATCCATTGTAATTCTCAAAAAGACTCATTTGTTAACAACTTGTTGATGATTTGAAACTTTGTCCAAAAACAACTTCATCCATCCACCTTATGAAATCTTGCATCTTTTTCAAGTTCTGTTAAGCTGCTGTTGTTATCTATTATATTTTCAATAGAATGTCAGATGTTCTGCACATCTGAGATTTGATAAAAGAATGACAAACAACATCCAGATGAAATAAATTCTAATGTTAAGTGGTGATTATTTAGTTGTCATTCATTAGTAGTATTTAAGTCATTCATTAGTAAATATTAGCTCAATAAAATATTTTTCTTCCTATACCTTGCAATTCTAGAAACTTGGATAGTACATGTAAGATAATGAGAATAGCTCTATATTTGGGAGATGCAGCTTTTATTCAGTGGCAACAAAGTCAGTGTTTTATTACATATGGTTGAGAATATTTTCCTTGGAAAAGTGGCATACATTGTGTTATTTGTGTGTTTATGTGTACTTATATATCTAGGCATTTCATACACACACATTATCTCTCACTCTCAGGTTCTGCCCAGTTGCCAAAATCGTTAATTAGCTAACCAGGCTCCTAAGTATCACATTTATAAAATGGTAATGCATATATCAAGTAAAATATGATCCTTAGCTAGAATTCTAGCTTTAATGAATTTCAGCATTAATCCCACATGACTCATCTGTCAGGAAGTGTGAGAATCAAAACTGCTCCTTTTGTTGCCTTTCACTCACTGTAAAAACAGTGCAAAGAACAGTCCCTTTGGCACATTCTTCAAAACTGTGATCAGGCTGATTAAAATGCAGATATACTGGGGCTTATCTTTTATCTGCAGTCCAACAGCGATATCTGATTTATTTGAATCTCATTAACACTCTGTTTCCATGTCCTTTTTATTATTGTTTGCTGCTGTTACTGGCATCTAATTAAACAAGAACAACTGGAAATTTTGCATGCACATTTGCTCTATACGTTTCTCTGATATCATTTGAAACCTGTCTTGCTCCCAGTGATGTACTCCTCAGGCGTAGCATGAGGATGGAATGATAATTTGGTGTTGTTCTGCACTGTATTACTTTTGTGTGAGGAATCACAGATCTTATAAATTTTTAAATTGAACAATACCCTCTATCTGTGATTTGCTTCCATTTCTTTTAAAGAATTTGCCACTTGGAATAAAGGCTTTTGATGTCTGAATGACAAAGCCTGCATTTCACAGGGTATTTATTATTGGTCTGATTTCTGTGGTGATACACAGTATGTATTTTGTTTTTGCTGCACACGTATTCACGAATCTGTTTCCCATATAGGTTTTCCCATTTTAGCAATGCAGATCCTAGGAAATTAGGTTTGCTGAGTGTCCTCTTTTAAAACACCATTTGCCTTACATCACTTCAGGTTTCTCAATTACTATACCACAGCACATTTCTAGCCATTTCTCTTTTACTCTTCCTGAAAAGAGCCACGTAACTCCCCAACCCCCACAAATAGAAAGTAGAAAAGGAAAACAGAAGTACATCCGGGAAATATGAAGTTATTTTGAGTTAAAATAACTTCTTCATCCTATATTAATTTTTATACTACAGAATTATTAATGGGAATCTTTGAGGGTTAATGTCCCTTATATTAGCTTTATGTCTATGTAGTATTTGTTTCAGTACCACAAACAGCATCATGAACTTTTGTGATTGTGTCCCTCTATTCATGTTAACCAAAATAATTGAATTTAAGCCTTGGTAATTGGGAAGCATTAGCATATAATCATATTTCAATTACTGTAATGTTACAACTCTGTATTCCACCATCTGACGCTTCTAGAGGGAACAGTGTGAACAAAATTGTAAGTAGCTCGGTGTACTCCTTCGACAGGTTATAGAAATATACCTTTCTATATAAATTTGTATACTTAAACTATTTTCTTCATACTTTTTTGAATATAGATACCATGTGTATCTATCTGATCTTGCCCTACTGTAAGAATTATTTAATTAGTTATTTATATTCTGCAAGTGAAGACATAATAACATTTGATGGTAACAAGTGGAGAATAATCATTCATGTTATATTAATATGAATGTGTTAATTCATATATATATTAATATAATATATTTATATATAAATGTTTTGATTCATATATGAATATAAGTGATATAATCAATAGCATATTTATTAATATAATTATATTACATTGATATATCATTGATTAGTGATATAATTAACATTATATGTATATGAATAGGCATTCATATACATATAATATAAACATATTATATGGCTCTAAGTTGGTACCGACATTTTGGAGGCAACACCTTAGGGTAAATTCTCCTTGTTTTGTGGCAGAATGATAATTCTAGGATTTTGCTACAGAAATAATACCATGAGTATATACATTATCTATCTATAAACTACCTATTTATCATTTATTAAACTGTATGTTCTAATAGCAGAATATTGACAACAATGTAGATGACCATAATAAATAACTCTAGGGACACCTGGGTGGCTCAGTAGATTGAGTCTCCCTTTTGGGATCCCTAGGTGGCTCAGTCAGTTGAGCTCAGGTCATGACCCCAGGGTCCTAGAATTGAGTCCTGCATGGGGCTCCTTGCTCAGCAGGGAGCCTACTTCTGCCTTTGCCTGCTGTTCTACCTGCTTGTGCTTGCTCTCTTGCTCTATCTTTCTCTGACAAATAAATAAATAAAACCCTTAAAAAAAAAAGAGTCTGCCTTTGGCTTAAATCATGATCCTGGGGTCCTGGAATGGAACCCCACATTGGGGTCACTACTCAGTGGGGTGTCTGCTTCTTCCTCTCCCTCTTTGCCTACCTCCCTGCTTATGCTCACTGCTCTCTCTCTTACATAAATAAATAAAATATTTTTAAAAATAAAAAAATAAGTATATGACTCTAAATGTGGTAGAAGAATAAAACTGAAGAGAAAAATACTAAGCCAAAAATGTTAAGGTAGATTTATATGTATGGATCTAGGAATCTATTCATACTTTTGTAAGTGAAAAAAAAATAGGTTGATGAATGTTATGTGTTATATTATTCTGTTATGTAAATGTATTCTGTGTAGTTTATGTTATACATGTTTATATAGAAAGGTATATTTCTATAACCTGTCGAAGGAATACACCAAGCTACTAACAATGGATACCTATGGGGTAAATACTTAAATAATAGAGAAATTTTCTTTTCCTAACTTGTATAATTAAAAGGGGAAATTAAGGATTTTAAATGTTTACTAGTTAATAGTTTTTAGTCCTTTACAAAAAGACTATGCAATCCTCATGATCAATGAAACTTTCCAGTTATGCTTTCTTGGTGTTAGGTAGTGGTACAAAAGTCAGCCTTGCATGTGAATGTCATCTATTATTGTTGGTGATTGACAAAGTAAATATTTCAAACATTTCCCCTTTTAATTCTGAGCCAAGTGAAAACTTGGTGGCTTAAATAAGACGGATCATTATCCCGGCTGTCCTCCCACTCCGCCACCACCTCACCTCCACTCCTTCTATCTCACTCTGACAAATCTATGCT
This sequence comes from Taxidea taxus jeffersonii, assembly GCA_003697995.1. Lineage (NCBI taxonomy): Eukaryota > Metazoa > Chordata > Mammalia > Carnivora > Mustelidae > Taxidea > Taxidea taxus. The sequence continues at coordinate 93,554 of RCUC01168024.1, forward strand.
ACCAAGGCAGTGCTGTTTGATGAGGTCTTTTAGAAACCCTTGTTTCTTCTTCCATATTATTGTTCTGTTCTCCCCGTAGTCATATGTCTCAACATCGTCAGAATTGGGAGACTGCACATGTGGAAGGAGAAGGAGAGAGAATCCAAAGAAAAGTTCCCAAAGGTAGGGGGAGTCCTCAAGTGAGTGCATATTTTATTTTTCCTCTCATTCCACTGGTGATAACTTAGTCATGCAATCATACCTAGATAGAAGGAGTGTTTGTGTGTGTATGTGTTTGTGTTTGTGTGTATCCTTTCCCTTACTCTGCACTTAGATCACCATTATACGTGTCCCATCTGTGCAGTTGAATGTAATCTTGAAATATGCATTACTTATGTTAAAATTTCCTTCAATGTATGAAAGTGGATGACTGTGTGCTTTAATTAGATGCTAACTACCACAGCATGGAACAGTGTTTGTCTTCTGTCAATTAGTAAAATGAAGTTACAAATGTTAATAAATAAGAAATTTTCCTTCAATCTTTATGGGCCATATCAATTGAAATGTTGTAAAAGACACTAATGTCTTATCTTATGTTTTAATAGGTTTAGTTCTTTCAAAGTTCAAATAATGTTGTCAAATTAATTATATTCTTTAATCAAAATATCAGTTATACAAATCTACTCACAAGTGCCTCAATAATGGCTCTTAACCAGACATGCTATGAATGTTACCACAGTTTGTTATAAAAATCACTAATGTCCTAGAAGAACAAGAATAAAATCAAGTCTCTAGTCATTATATTCTAAATTTTAAAAGGCATATCCTGGTTTACAAGAATATATGTATATTTTCAGATTTTTATAAATTGTGTATCTGTACAGGACAGGGTACTAGTACTTCTTAAACAAAACAAGTATTACTTTCTACAAGATTAATGTAATTATTTTTGGAGTCTATCTACTATTTTAACATTTCACTCTCTTTAATCTCATGTATGTAATTACTTTTAACAAGGACTACCTAATTTTGGTCATTTCCTAGTGATGCATCAGTGAACATAAATTGCTATTCAATTGTGTCACTTTTCATCTCTGAGTCAATGACCCATAGAAACACTTATACCACAAATGTGAAATGAATCTGTTAACACAAAGCAGTTTTCCAGTTTCCCTAATCATAAAAAAAATAATATAAAATGTTCTTCATTATACTCCAGGAGCCTACCAAACTAAACTATATCTTTATTTGAGTGCCATATTTCTGATTGCTGTCTACATTGTATAGTGTAGTCACATTTCAATTATTTGTCATTAAGTTTCTATCCTGGAAAATAACCTCAAGCTGCTCCTTCAGATCACTATTCAGTTAACAAATACCTTTGGGTCCTTTCATTCTTAATCTTAGCTTATAGATTGATTAGTGATATAATTAACATTATATGTATATGAATAGGCATTCATTTTTTTTCAAAATATATTCATTTTTTTAATAATCTCTATACATAAGTTGGGGCTCAAACTCATGTCTCTGAGACCAAGAGCCACATGCTCTTCCCACTGAGCCAGCCAGGTGCCCCAGCTTATAGTCTTTACTGAAGATAATGCAATTTGGTGGTTCTACCACATTCATACAAGCCTGAAATTCAAATTCCAGCTTTGCCAATTTCTGGATATATACCTTTAGGCCTGCTACTTAAACTGCCTGAGCTATTACTACTATTTAAGAGATGCTGATTTAAAGTGAGATAAGTTACCTAAAGCACCTAGTACAGGCACTGGTACACAGACAGTCATGATAGCTCTTATTATCTGATGTAATTTCCATTCTCACTAACCCTGATATGTCACTTTTTGTGAAATGTATGATACCAGTTCTCACCCACCTTCTCTGATTACTTCTTCTTAGTCTCTTTGGTTGTTATTTTTTCCTTCCATTTCTTCCATTTACATATTCTCAAAGTTTTTCCTTGTCTACAGGCTCTCCTGAGTGGCTTTTTCTTCTTTGTTTGCTATAGAGTGCATGCTTATTTTCCCCCACAATTCATATATTGAAACCCTAATCCACAAATGATAGTATTTTGGAGAGGGGCCTTTGGATAGTAATCAGGCCATGAGGTTAGAACACTCATGATGTGATTAGTACCCTTATATAATAAGACCTTGAGAGTTTGTTTCCTCTCACCTTATACTGTGTGAGAATGCAATGGGAAGCCTGCTTTGTGCAAACCTTGAAGCTACCTCTCAGCAGATACCATATCTGCCATCACCTTAATCTTGGACTTCTTAGCCTCCAGACCTATGAGAAATGGATGCTATTGTTTAAAGCATCTTATAATAGCATCTTGGACTTTTTGTTATTTTGTTATAGCATCTTGGTATTTTGTTACAGCATCTTGGACTGACTAAGACTCTGTTGGTATAAAATATCACTTCTTGGGACGCCTGGGTGGCTCAGTTGGTTAAGCGGCTGCCTTCGGCTCAGGTCATAACCCCAGAGTCCTGGGATCGAGTCCCACATCGGGCTCCTTGCTCCGCAATGAGCCTGCTTCTCCCTCTGCCTCTGCCTGCCACTGTCTGCCGGTGCTTGCTCCTGCACTCTCTCTGTATCTGACAAATAAATAAATTTAAAAAAAAATCTTAAAAAAATATATATATCACTTCTTAATTCTAATCATTTGAATTCTGGACTATAAATCTCTAAATATGTTAACTCTTCAGATCATCTCACAAATTTCATATTGCCTTCAGAATATTTCTAAATATCTTTCTGGTAAATCACTCTCCTCACACTTCAATCTGAATTAATCTAGTTCCCTAACCTAATTATCCCTGAATTTCCAGTTAGTGTTATTTCTATACTCATAGTCACTCTATTTTCTGAGTATGTTGTAATCTTTTCCCAATTAATTATTTGCATAATAAAATGAATTCTACCTTCAGTGTAGTTCCATTTATATTCCTCTGTTTCCACTCTGTGCCAATGTCACTATTATCTTCTGAATTTCAGTATCTCCTACATCCTTTTGCACTGATGCCAGATTAAACCTCTCCATGTTCCAAATTTTTGCTCCTTTCCTAATCATTATTTAACATACAAACATAGTCATAATTTAGCCCTACCTGTCTTATCCTCAATAAGTGACCCTCAATACTGATTACTAAAAGAGCTTAACAGCAGAAAAAAAAATATTTCAGATGAAAGGGATCGGAATGATGAATTGCCTAAAAATCCTTTTATATGAAAGACTTGGGATTGCTTTACTTGGATAAGGGAAATCATAGGTATAACAATTTCTTACATAGAGTACTTGAGAAACTATGCATTTATTTGAAGGGATATTATTTATGCATATACTATACGAAAAAGAAAAATGATCAAAATCATAAGAGTATGGTTCTTTTAAAACAGAGACTTGTTAAGTGATCAAAGTTGTGTCAGTCTCTAAATTTACAGTATTCCATTCTCTGTAAAGCAGCTAATTAGAACATACATGAATGCTGTTAAGAGGATTAATAAAATACTTGACTCGAGAATTTGTGGAATTTTTGTTTGATTAAGGAATCACTAAAATGTTATTTATATGAGTAGAAGCTAAGTGTCTTAAGGCCAGTCATACCTTGATATAAAATGTCAATTTTAAGGTTACTGATAACCATTTTGAGGGTTGAAAGAATTGGTTGAAGGAAAGAAAATTATAATTATGTATGACAGGGTCCCTATATCTATTTGCCATTGTCATTTTATTTTGAATGTTTTTGATAAATATTACAGGTATGGGTAGGGGCAGAAGATAGAAACTGATAGACATAGTTATAAATGTGGTTGAATCTAATTTTGTGAACTGAAATATTCATGCATGTTGACAATAAAGCAGAGAATATATTAAAGACTGAGCCTTGAAAATGAAAAGAACAAAATGAAATTTTTTTTTAAAACTCTTTTATTAAGCAAAGTATAAACTCTCTGGGAGGGTTCATACATTAAATTTTGTCAGCCAGCCCTTTAGGTTTCGGCTGTCATCCTCATTATCAGCTAACATTTTGGCAGGGACATCAGCCTAGTGCAGGCTGCCTTGGGAGCCCAGGAAAGAAAAGGCAAGTTGTCTGGAGAGCCAACTGAAGCTGAGTCTGGAGAGAAGAGATGCCAAAGATTACAAAACCTACAGCATCATTTGATGATAGCCAGTTCACCCACTAAAATATTTTGCTCTCTTACGGATAAAAACTATTCCTGAAATATCTGAAGTTAAGTACAAGAAAGGGTTTTGTGTTCTCACCCCTTCTCACTTTCATCATCTTCTTTACTTTTCCTCATCCTTCAGGGAGTTGATAAGAGAGTGACATGGAAATATTCATAAATATTTCCCTGAGAAAGGGGCGCATGTCTGGCTGAGTCAGTAGAGCATACAACTCTCAATCTCTGATATCAAGGTTGTGAGTTTGAGTCCCATGTTGGGTGTAGGGATTACTTAAAACAAAAACAAGGGGCCCCTGGGTGGCTCAGTGGGTTAAAGCCTCTGCCTTCGGCTCAGGTGGTGATCCCAGGGTCCTGGGATCGAGCTCCGCATCGGGCTCTCTGCTCAGCAGGGAGCCTGCTTCCTCCTCTCTCTCTGCCTGCCTCTCTGCCTACTTGTGATCTCTGTCTATCAAATAAAAAAAAAAACAAAAAAACCAAAAACAAAAACAAAAAACTTGCTAATGATGAAGTTCTAGAACATAGGTGAGGTTTGATGGGGTGAGGTCCAGAGCCAATGACCAAGAAAAAATTCTTGAGACATCTTTGGTGCAAAATGGTAGTTTATTAAAGCAACAGGACAGGACCCATGGGCAGAAAGAGCTGCTGCCCTGGGGATGTGAGGAGTGGTCTATTATATACTAGTAAGTTGGGGAGGGGATTAGGGATGGCGTAAGTCTCTAAGGAATTTTGGAAGCAAGGTCTCCAGGACCTTGAGGGGCTAGCTATTGTTGGGAGAAAGGTTATTTATTACCAGTAATAAAAATCTCCTGGAGACCCTTTAGATGTATATCAGTGGGCTACATGCTTGGGAATTATTGTCAACACTATCTTGGAGATTTAGAGATAAAGTTTCCTAAAGGAATTGTTAAAGTAGACTTATAGGATCCTCCTTGGGGGTAGGAGGTTGGTCAGGCTAGGATTGTCCTTTGCCCTTAGCAAAGCCTTAAGGTGGAGGTCACTCTGCCTGTTTCAAGGGCTTGTCAGTAGATAAAGAAATTTAGTAATTATTCTTCTGCCTCTGTGTCCCACATTACTATGAGAAAAAGGCCCTTTTAATAAAAGAAAAACCTTGTTGGTGTCCCATTATAAAGAAATTTAAAGGCTTATGAATATTTCTATTACCATAAGAAATCCACAAGTACTCTTTGATGTGGGAAACAAAGACAGAAGAAAAATTATTAAATTTCCTTACTATCTACAGCCCACTGACAAGTCCTTGAAACAGGAAGAGTGACATTCCTCCAGGGCCTCAACTGCCTAGATGTTGACACTTTGCTAAAGCCAAAAGGCAATCCTAACCTGATTCCCCTCCTCCATCCTGTAAATCTACTTTAACATATAAAAATTCCATGAGAAATATCCTCTAAACTCCCAAGATACATGTTGGCAATCATCCTTCAAGCATATGGCCCACCAATTACATCTGAAGAGTCTCATGGCTCAGGTTTTGTTAGACAGTAATAAATGGCCCTTTCCCAACATTAGGTAGCCCCCATCAAGGTCCTGAAATCTTGCTTCCAAAAATCCTTAGAAAATTACACTATCCCTAACTCCCTCCCAACTTGAAAATATATAATGGGCCACTCCTCATTACCCCAGTGCTGCTCTTTCTGACCAAGGATTCTGTCCCTGTACTTTAATAAAACCACCTTTTTTTGCACCAAAGACATCTCAAGAATTCTTTCTTGGCCTTTGGCTTCGAACCCTAGCATCTTTCCTACATCACTCTTCAAGTTAAAGTCCAGGGAAAATATCACCATGAATTTGAAATACCATAGCCAGTCACTTTAATAGAGCAGGAACTGGGGAGGAAGTGGGAGTCAGAAAAAAGAGGAACAGAAAAAACTTTGGTTAAAATGACAATAAAACAAAGGGAACAAGACTAAAAAGAAAAGAATGCTTGATATCCATCCAAATTGAGCTCCATATGAATTTAAATGTGAGGGGGGGATGTTTTAAATACTTGGTATTATCCTGATACCTACTTCTCTATGTCTAAAAGTAAAATAAATATTTTTTTCCTAAATAAATGCAACCAGTTATTAAAATGTTGTGGAGTTGTAACTTCACTATCATATATGCAAACTTTTGATTGTTTTAATTAATCATATTTATTTTTTGCCATCTAATGTTTATTTTATTTTATTTTTTAATGAACATTCTGGCATTTTCTTTTTTCATTTTTTTTTTAAATTTTATTTATTTGGCAGAGAGAGAGAGAGATCACGAGTAGGCAGAGAGACAGGCAGAAAGAGAGAGGGAAGCAGGCTCCCTGCTGAGCAGAGAGCCTGATGTGGGGCTCTATCCCAGGACCCTGAGATCATGACCTAAGCCAGAGACAGAAGCTTAACCCACTGAGCCACCCAGGTGCCCTCGCCGTCTAATGTTTATATTGAGATATACTTCTTCCCATTTAATGTCTAAGAAGCTATCAATTTTTTATTTCTTTCAATGTGTATTAGTTTTAGTGGTTTTAGAATTTCATATAAATGGAACCTTATCACACATATATGTTTGTGTTTGGCTTCCTTCCTTTAGGGGGTTAGACCAAAGTTTGAGGTTTATCAGTTGTGTTGCATCAGTAGTAAGTTGTTCCTTATTTTTTTTTTTTTTTTTTTTTTTTTATGCTGAGTAATACCCCTATCTGTGGATAAACCACAGATTGTTTATCCTTTCCTCTGATCTTGGGGATTTGGATTATTTCCAGTTTTGGGCTATTATCAACAAATCTCCTAAGGACATTCACTTACAAGTATTTTCTTGCACATATATTTTCATTTTTCTTGGCTATAAATACAAACTACATATGTAGAATGAGTCATATGTTAGGGGTTGCTTAATTTTTATGAAAAAATTTTCATACTGATTTCTAAAGTGTTCATATCATTTTGCATGTTTACTAGCAATGTATGAGAGTTTTAGTTGCTCCAGATCAGTATTTTTAAATCATGATGCTCCATTCAGTATGAAATGGTATCTCATTTTGGCTTTGCTTTATTTTTCTTTTAACTTACAGTATTGAACACTTTCATGCATTTATTGCCAATGAGTTTATTTTCTTTTGCAAAGAGAATTTTCAAACCATTTATCAATTTTTATTTGAGTTTTCTTTTTATTAGTAAATTATAGAAATGTTTTATATAACCTGGTTACAGGTTCTTCACCTGGTATATTTATTTAAACATTTTCTCCCAGTTTGTGGCTTACCTGTTAACTTTATTAAAGGTATATTTTGAGGAACAGAAGATTTATTTTATTGAAGCTTATTTTATCATTTTTTTAATGCACAGTGCTTTGTGGGAAATGCCAACATTTTCATAGGCAAAGACAATTTGCTTACGAAGATAGGAAAAATTATGTCATGATCCTTCTTCTTATAAATTTAATAATTTTAGCATTTTATGTGTTTGGTCTATTTTAAATTAGTTTTTATGTACAGTGTGAGGATGTACAAAAGTTTATATTTTTGTCTGTGGACTGCTAGCTATTCTGCCTCCATTTGTTGAAAACGCTATCCTTTCCAAATTAAGTGGCTTTGGTGCCTTTGATAATGAACCATCAATTATATACAAGTCAGCTCTTTCTGGGTAATCTATTATATAATCCATGGAATAATTTATTTAATTTTATACCAAGACCATAACCTCTTATTTACTGTAACATTATAGTAAGACTTGAAATAAAGTGGTATGTGTTCTCCAACATTGTTGTTTTTTTTTTCAAGATTGCTTTGGCTATTTTAAATTCTTTGCATTTCCACATAAATTTTAGAAATAGCTTATAAATTTCAATAAGGCATGATATTTTTTCTTAAATTTCACTGACTGTAAAGATCAATAGGGTGAATGGACATATAAATTATAAGGCTTTTAACTGATGATCACGGTATATGTTTCCATTTATTTATCAGTCTTCTTACATTTATTGTTGTGATTACCAAAGAATTATTTGATATTTTTTTGAACTTAACATTGAGGATTTTTGTTTTCCCTTATGGTATTTTTAAATATTTAATTTTGCACTTTTTTCTTAATTTTTTACTATTTAACTTTTATTTTTCAAATTTTCTAAATGTACTTATTAGCTTTAAGTTTTTTATAGATTTCTTTGAACAATTTTGTGAATTATTTGTCTATATGATAATAAATATTTCCTTTCTTCTTTCTAATTTTTATGCCTTCTAATACCTGTTCTAATTGCACTGACTCTTACATTAAACCAGATACATAGGTTGAAAGTACTTGCCCAGATTCATAATTAGGCGTGTCCTTATGTGTGTGTATATACACACACACACACTTAATAGATATGATTATACAAGTATATATATATATATCTTTATATATAAACCATTTATATATCTTTATATATAAAACCTATATCTTTTATATATATATATCTTTAACATATATATCTTTATATACAAACCATTATATATATATACACATGTATATAAATATAATGGTTCTCCAAGTATTTCCAAGTATATATGGACATGTGTGTGTGTGTGTGTGTGCGCGTGTGTATGTGTATTATTGTTTTACAAATATTTTGCAATTAAATTTTGATCTCCTCATTGGAGCCATAGCTGCTTAGAAGAGTTTATTTTCAATGTGCGTCAGAAATTTGGGTTTCTAGGGGTGCTTAACTGGCTCAGTGGGTGGAGCATATATGACTCTTCATCTCAGGTTCATAGGGCTTAACCTATGTTGGGCATAGAGTATACTTAAAGAAATAAATTTGGTTTCTAGGATTATGAATGAGTTTTGTGCATTATTTTAAATGATTTTGTTCAAAATTATTAAAAACTTCAGAAGCTATAAATTTTATTTTGGGCCCATTGTTGTTATTAGTGTTTTGTAGCTTTAAAAAGGGTGATGAAGGGGCACCTGGGTGGCTCAGTGAGTTACAGGCTCTGCCTTCGGCTCAGGTCATGATCCCAGGGTCCTGGGATCCAGTCCCACATCTGCTTCCTCCTGTCTTAATGTCTACCTCTCTGCCTACTTGTGATCTGTCTGTCAAATAAATAAATAAAAATCTTTAAAAAATAAAGGCGATGAAGAAGGAGAGTGATGGACAAAGAAATCTACCAGAAAGGATCACATATGGGGAGATAAAGATCAGGAATTTAGGGGGTAACCTGATTATTTTAAGAACATTTGCGGCAGGGGCGCCTGGGTGGCTCAGTCTTTAAGTGTCCACCTTTGGGTCAGGTCATGATTCCAGGGTCCTGGGATCAAGCCCCTCATCAAGCTCATTGCTCTGTGGGAAGCTTGCTTCTCCCTCTCCCACTCCCCCTGCTTGTGTTCCCTCTCTTGCTGTGTCTCTCGCTGTCAAATAAATAAATTAATAATAATAATAAAAAAAAGAACATTTGAGACAACCCAGAGACATATAAAACTTGAGAATGGTATATAAGTCTTGAGATTATTAAAACAATTTTGCAATGTCCTTTGTTTAAAGTGTTTAACAGTAAATAACTGGCACCAATTATTATAAAATTATATTTAGTATTATATCCTGTGGAATTATGCTTATCCATAGTATAATAAAACCATATTTATTATTATATTCTGTGGATTGTGCATATGTCTATTTTAGTTATCCATAACTTTGAAATGTACTTTTTATAGGAAAAGAGTATCACTGACTGTAGGAGTGACACCACTGACTCCACCTTTGGCCCTTCATCTTGTTCAGTCTCTACAAAGACCTCTCTGTCAGGGCTATGTGTTCCTGTGTTCCAGGCCCCGTGAAGCTTAATATTACACCCTGACTGGAGTGTAGAGAGGCTTGTCCTGATCATCCCTGAAGTGGTGTACAGAAGGCTTCACTTTAGATAGCTGATAGAGATGACTAGTGCATTGAAGGCCCCACTTTAAGTAGTAGAAAGCCCCTGGGACTCAGCTGGCACCACTTTATATACTACCTTGTGACCTCTCCACCATACCCCTTGCTGTATAAAAGTTGGGGATTAAGGTCTGGACCTGGCAGAGAGTAGGGGCAGAGAATAGCTGCAGACTGCCTGGGTCATCCTCCTCTCATGAGTGCCCAGTTTAGCACTTTTTTTAAAATATATATTTATTTATTTGACAGAGAGAGACACAGGGAGAGAGAGAACAGAAGCAGGGAGAGTGGGAGAGGGAGCCCAACTCGGGACTCGATCCCAGTGGGATCATGATCCGAGCTGAAGGCAGATGCTTAATGAATGAGACACACAGGCACCCCTCATCCTCCTCTCAATCCACATCCTGTCAATAAGTCACCTTAAATAAAACCCTGTTAATGGTGTGGAGTGGCTTGTCTGTCTCAAGCACATTCTCAGTCTGGAGGATACCTTATTGTCACTCCTTCACATTCTAATACCAACATTGACATTAGGAAATTTCTCAGTTAGATTTCAGATATGTTATTTAGTACTTACCACTAACTAGAAAAACCATATTACCTTAAAATAGTGACTTAGTAACAATGAAGTATCTCTGAGGTGCATCTATGATTCCTGTCCATCGAGTATTTTTAATGACTTAAGAATTTTTATCAGGCTATACTACTCAAAATTAGGAAATAAATAGCTATCAATCAAGATCTTGGGCTCCTGAGAGAGGAAACATCTGGATTTAAACTTTCACATTTCCACTTGGGAACGTAACCAAAGACAATTTCTTAATTTCTTGTTCCTCAGTTTCCCTATCCACTTTAAGGGGTTGCTATGAAAATTAAATGAGTTAAGATATTTGAATTGCTTCAAACAGTGTCTGGCACAGAGAAATCAATATATGTGTTTAGTAAATAAGTTAATACTTTTTAATTTCACTTTCAATCTATTGTTAGAAAATAGCAGTTTCCAAGAAATGACAGTCATTTTTATTATTCCATTATATGTTAACATCACGTTAAAAACCATTGCAACTTACTATGTTATTTTATTCCCACCACTTACTAGTCTGAAAAACAATAAAAAAATAACAGGCATTTGATAAGCATTTTCTATGTGCTAAGCACATATTTAGTCTCTCAACAATCCTGAGGTGAGTTCTATTAGCTCCATGTTACATGTGAAGAAAGTGATGCTTAAAGAAAGAAATGACTGCCATGGTCACACAGTAATACTGTCAAAATTGAATTCACACTGAATGATTCTATATCTTAAGCTACAGACAGTGACTTCCTGAGTCCCATATTCAAGCAATATTGAAACCTAACAGTAACTTTTAACTAGTGTTAGTAAAATGAGAAAAAAACAGAACTTAGAAATTTTATTTTACTCAAATCCTTATGTACCCCAAGATTCAGAGAAACAATACTTTAGAAATAAAAATCCACAATCAAATAAAGGATAGGGGAAGTTGGAAAGTATTATCTGATTCTCTGACTCCTATTAACACAAACTCAGGTAGCAAGCATTCAACATACATTATGAAATGTGTGAGTAACTGATAATTGTCAATCCCCATGAAGCATCTTTCTATATGCTTATATTACCTAGGGTTCAGTTAAGGTATAGTATGCATATGTAATAAATACATATTCACAACCATTTTACCAATGTCCGGAGATTTCAAAGCTAACATAGAAAGTCGGATTTTTTTGTTTTGTTTTTTTTTTTTAGAAAAATCATGTATTCAGTGTGCATTTGATTTTCAACATTTGCAATAATCCCAGTTATTTATATGAGAAAACTTACATTTTAGTGTTTCTGGTTTATCTTTTGAAAAATGGGATTGTTTTCATGTTTGTTTCTCCCTCACACCTTCCCCTCATTTAAAAAAAAAACAAACCAAAAAGAGTGATGAAAGTATCAACCAAACACTGGGAAGATGACGTTAGTTAGATTTATGCTGCAGGGATGATGAGAACAGATTTCTATCATGAAAATTTCCATTATTGAGAAATATGCAAATTTTTCAGGACACTTCAAAATTAACACAGAATGGAATGTCTCAGTATAGTTGAATTTTACAGTATTTTTAATCCTATATATACATATATATATATATACACATACATACATATATAATTAACTAAAAACATAAAGATGAAACTATATATGATTTTACAACCAATGTACTTTTATTACCATTTTGACAGTTTAATATCATGATAATTAATTGAAAGTTAAAGAATATATTTTTATTTTTTTAAAGATTTTGATCTTGATGAAGTCCCAATAGTTCATTTTTTCCCTTGCTTCCCTTGCCTTTGGCGTTGTTCCTAGGAAGAAGTTGCTGCGGTTGAGGTCGAAGAGGTTGCTGCCTGTGTTCTCCTCAAGGATTTTGATGGATTCCTTTCTCACGTTGAGGTCCTTCATCCATTTGAGTCTATTTCCGTGTGTGGTGTAAGGAAATGGTCCAATTTCATTTTTCTGCATGTGGCTGTCCAATTTTCCCAACACCATTTGTTGAAGAGGCTGTCTTTTTTCCATTGGATATTCTTTCCTGCTTTATCGAATATTAGTTGACCATAGAGTTGAGGGTCTATTTCTGGGCTCTCTATTCTGTTCCATTGATCTATGTGTCTGTTTTTGTGCCAGTACCATACTGTCTTAATGATGACAGCTTTGTAGTAGAGCTTGAAGTCTGGAATTGTGATGCCACCAACTTTGGTTTTCTTTTTCAATATTCCTTTGGCTATTCGAGGTCTTTTCTGGTTCCATATAAATTTTAGGATTATTTGTTCCATTTCTTTGAAAAAATTGGATGGGATTTTGATAGGCATTGCATTAAATGTGTAGATAGCTTTAGGTAGCATAGACATTTTCACAATATTTATTCTACTTATTGTTTGAGAGAGAGAGAATGAAAGAGAGAGAGCACAAGAAGGGGAGGGTCAGAGGGAGAAGCAGACTCCCGGCTGAGCAGAGAGCCCAATGCCGGACTTGATTCCAGGACTCTAGGATCATGACCAGAGCCGAAGGCAGTCCCTCAACAAACTGAGCCACCCAGGTGCCCCAAGAATAAATTTTTAATTTCCTGCATTTTTCTTCTAAATAAATATGGGATGTCCCAGATAAATCACTTCCCATGATCTCTCTTAATTTGAAAGTGCACTTAGTTTTTTATACAAACTGTTTCTTGTCTTTTATTTTGTTTAAGATTTATTCATTTGTTTACTTGTGAGAGCAAGGGAGAGACAAAGAGAGTACAAGTGGGGGCTGGAGTAGAGGGAGAAAAACTCAAGTAGACTCCATGCTGAGCATGGAGCCCTAGGCAGGGCCAAATCTCACAACCCTGAGATCATGACCTGAGCTGAAATCAAGAGTCAGTATTTCAACAAACTGAGCCACCCAGGCACCCCTCTACAAACTTTGTTTCTAATCTAAAACTCGCAATCCCTGGTATGAAGTTCCAAGATAAACCATCATTAGTGTAGGACTCTAGAAGTTAAATATTTCATATTTTATTTAAAATACATCTTGTTGAGGGACCCCTAACTGACTCAATTGGTCAAGTGTCCAACTCTTGGTGTCAACTCAGGTCATGAGTTTGAGGATCCTGGGACTGAGGCCAAGTGGGGCTCTGTATTCAGTGGAAGTCTGCTTGAAGATTCTCCCTTACCCTCTCCTACTCACTCTCTCTCTCAAATAAAAATAATTATATTTCTTGCTGATATATATTTAATAATATATTTTTTAGGGTTGCCTGGGTCGCTCAGTCAGTTAAGGATCTGCCTTCAGCTCATGATCCTGGGTCATGATCCTGGGGCCCTGCAATCAAGCCCCATATTGGGCTCCCTGCTCAGTGAAGACCCTGCTTCTCCCTCTCTTCTCCACTCTATCTCTTGCTATCTCTGTCTCTTTCTCAAGTAAATGAAGTCTTAAAAGATAAAAAAAAATACATTTTGTTGGGATAACATGAAATCTAACTGCTTAATGGTACTTACTAAGAGATACAGATGGGTATCTATGCAAATATAAGACTGGTAGATTTAGTTATATGTATCAACACCAAGGCCCAGGCTAGATGCTCAATCCTCTTCACCTAATTCAAATATAATGGCTTTGTTTTTAATGAAGGATCTTTAAATTCAAACATCAAATGTATGCAAATCTCTGTGCTTGAAATATTCTCTCTCCTTTTTTATCTTACCCACCTGGCTAGAATTCTGACCTTCCAGGTCTCTGTTTAAATCTCACTGTCCTATGATGGACACTTTACTGACCATCACCATCAGTTTTTTCCCCACATCCAGACTCAGTAGATTGTCATCTTATTTATGTGCTCGTTTACTTTACATTCTTTATTAGCACTTATGCATGACTGAAATTTAAAATTTAGTCATGCAAGTATTTGTTCACTGTGTGTCCCTAATGTAAGCTTTAAGCCCTATGTGAAAGTGGCTAGTCCCCTTCATCTTATTTAGAATTTCACACAATATTTGATTCAGTAAATGTTTCTTGAATAAATAATGAACAAACCAGAACCAAAAGAAAAGTCATTGAGAAGATCTAAAACAAGACCATTTGTGAACTATTTGAGGAATTACCAGACAAATAATAGGTCTCAGAGATGTAATTAATTTGTTCCATGTATGGCTAATTACTATGAATATAATAATGTACATCTTTATTTGATCATTAATCCATCTTCACAGTGTGGCCAATACAATCTATTAATTGCTACTAAGTGAATGCCAGGCTCAGTTCCTGCATCTACTTTTCTTTCTATTCTATTTTTATTTGCATTATGTTTTTTTTGTTTGTTTGTTTGGTTGGTTTTTTTTTTTTTTTTGGTCTCACAATGATATTTTCCAGCTGAATAAAAGGATTCCCTCACTCACGTAGCATGATAATTTTTTGTCCCCCCCCCATAATTTCTGCTTTGAACCCTTATTAGTTGAGGTGGCAGAAACATCATTGGAGTCAATGTAGATACTAATCAAATCCTTTTTTTTCTGAAAGAGATACAGGTTTTGGAGTGGGAGGCTTACACATATACATGTAGTCCATCTAACATAATTTGATCATCATCTGTCCATGCTAGCTTCAATTGCTTTTATGTTTAGTCTTCCAGTTTGGGTCCATAATAATGCTATTGTAGCATGTGTCCTTTGACAAAAACCTCTTTGAATCAAACCTTCATCTACAATGTCAGGGAAGATAGCAGTTTTTTTTATGTGGCACAGGTGATACTCTGCTACTTTTCCAGGATGGCTTTCAAAGAATTCCTTGAAGCAATGTATGGGTCTTTGTTTTCTCTGAAATGCCAGTACCTAAAAATCTTGCTTCTTTCCTGACTTAACATTGTTGCAGTAGTTCTTTCTTATTACAAGTATGATCTATTTTAGAAGTGGTATTCATCACTAGAAGTGTTTATTCATCACTTTTTTAATACCAAGTAATCTTGTGGACTAACCCTTTGAAATCCAATTCGTTGGGGGTTTTGTTTTATTTTGTTTTCTACTTACATCAACTGTCACATCAATTTCTAGAGGCAATAAGTGTCTTAGAGAATAACTGATAACAACAGGATAGGGAAATATCAGAGTGTAATTGCTTATTTTTTCCAAATATCACTTCACATATGTAATTATATTACAACAATGTTGTTAACTTTAACACAATACATACTTGTTTAACACGGGGGCAAGTACTTCTACTTTACTACCTTTGCTTTATCTTGACCAATTACAGCATGTTCTCTTATGCTATGTTCAGTCTTCTACATCACCTTTGTGGGTAATTTATTCTGCATCTGTTTAATATAATATTGATTTGTTTTGGACAGCTATACTCCTAACACTTGGTTTAGGCTTTTATTGTGGTTGCATATAGATAGACCACTATTGTCTTTCTGGTCTCACAAACACCACCAGAATTATTTGCTCCATCACTGCTACTCTTTACACTGGCCAGGTGAGCTCATGGTAAATACTGACCTCATATTCCTCATATTCTTGTTTCAATGACACTCATTATTTCTGATACACTGATGACACTAAGTTTTGAATTTAACATCTGGTAGGTAAGGATAAAATGATATATCTGAACTAATCCCAAATTTGGTAAAGAAATAAAATCTCTGGTGCAGATTGTTTCTAGAAAAATCATAATCTCAATGACAACAATAGATCTTTTACTGTGTGGATTTAACATTTCATTTTTTAAACATCTCATTTATCAGAGTTTATTGATATTAAATTTCTGCCTTAAGCATATCAATGACTATTCACTATTAAAACACAAAAACAAAAAACTTTATAGTACTTTAAATCCCTAAATTTCTCCTGCCTAACTGCCTGGATTATACTGAAAAATGAAATTCTTTGAACTTCCTGTTCCTTCTTCCCTTGTGTACTTCTAGTACTTCAGCTAAAACATGGCTATACTGTGACAATCCCCTAGTGTCATACATACTACAAGATTATTTTACTGGCATTTTCCTCTTCTCATCTTCTCATTGGTAGAAAAGTGAAAAATTTCTGTCTATACAGATTGCTTGTTGTTGATTACTAACAACTTTATTTTCTTTTGTGTCAGAAATAACCCTCTATAGAATCACTACTAGTAATCATTTAGTTTAAAATGTGACTCTGGGGATTTCTAATTTTAAAACCAAGACAAAAATAAAGAAATTGAATATATATTTCTCATTATATTATAGATGCCCTAAAGCTCTCTAGATTTTTTATATATTCAAAGTTAATACAGCTCTCGGTAATATTCTTCCAACATATAGAGAGTTTCTCTTTCCACTATCACCATTCTTCAGGTTCAATTTGAGTCCTCTAATTAAAAAGAGAAAAAAAATAGGAGTATATAAAATATGAAGCTAGAGCCTTGAAAAAGTAAAGATGTAAATGTATTTACATAATTACAAAATGTGTATATAGCAAAAATTCAATAAAGTTAAGGAATGTACATGACACACATATAGGCAGAGGGTATCCTTGACTTTCCAAGTATTTTTATAAATCATTTTTATATAGGTAAAATACAAGTAGAAAAATGGACAAAAAATTGTACAGGCAGTAGCCTATTTATATATAGGCTATATATATGCATATGTATATATGGGGGAGATGAGCAAAAAGTGATACTCAAACTCACCATGAAAATAAATAATGAAAGAAATCAGATGCTGTTTTTATATATCTGGCAATTATTTACAGGTTGTAATTTGGCAAAATCTGTCAAAATTAAAATGCATGAACTAGTACAATAATTCCAGAGCTGAGAAATTACAACAGATATATTTATACCAGTTTGCAAATATAAATTCAGTAGTCTTTGATAGTGTAAAGATAAAAAACTTTTTAAATATCTATCACTGCAGATCTTTTAAGCAAATAATGATTCAGATTTATGGGCTGTAGGCTTTTTGAGAATAAGATCATATTCTTCTATATTGTTACATTCTGTGCGGGAAGCAGATGTGGACAGTCAATAAACTTTCTCGGATTACAAAAAAAATGGGCCATAAAAATAGATTTTAAAAAATTGTTGACCGATTATGATACATAAATATTGTGTTAGATACATGAGAAGTAAACAATAAAATTAGATGTAGGCTTAGTCTTACAGATCTTTTAAGGTTCAAGAGGTTATAAGGTTAATTTACATAATAATCCTCCAAGTCATTACCATGTTAGCATGTATTCTCTGTGGTATTAATTAGGATAAGTGGTAGTAAGCAAACACTACATTGTAAGTATATTTTTGATTAACACCTCTCTATGAGTCTGTTATTATATTAGTTTCCTATTTCTGAGTAACAAATTACTACAAACTCAGCAACATAGAATAACCCCCATTTATTATCTACAAATTCCCTAGGTCAGAAGGTCAGGAGGACTCTACTGAGTTCTCTCCTTAGAGTATTACAGGCCTTAATCAAGGTGTCAGCTGGGCTGGACCCTCTTATAGGGGCTCAGAGGTTGAATCTGCTTCCAAGTTCATTAAGATTTTTGCAGAATTCTCTCCTTTGCATTTGGACAACTGAAGTTCCCATTTCCTTGTTAGATGTCAGCCAAGGGCAGTTCTCTGCTTCTAGGAGGCTCCCACTTTCCTTCTCAAGTGGCCTTTCCATAGTTAAACCAGCAAGGACAGGTTAAGCCATTGTGCTCTTCATCTCTTTGATGTCTTCATTCACAACACCAGTGCTGCTACAGGGTTTATGTGAATAGATGAAGTCCACCCAAATAATTTGTTATGTGACTAGATGAGGTCCTTTTGAATAACCCAGTCAACTGATTAGTAACTTTAAAAGTATCTGCAAAATCCATTTTTGCCATCTCAAAGGCATGCCATAAAGAGTGTGATCTTTCATCAATATTACCAGTCCCCTAGATTAAGGTGGGAAATATTGGCAGGGGTGGGGCACATTTTAGAATTTTGCCTACCACAATCATATACATCTATCAGATTAAATATTATAGTCATGGTTAACCTCAGCAAGATACTTGTCTTATAAATAGTAATCTCTTGTAAACTAGTTTTTTAAGGCCTATTAAAGACTCTCAATATATAAGTTTCCCTTCAACTACATTTAAATATCAATATAAGGATTTAAATTTAAGACCAATAAAAATGAGAGAAAACCTGCATATGGGATTAAAATAAACCCAGAAGGCAAGAATTTACCTAGAACAGAAAAATGTGCAGACCCCATTTTAATAATGTGATTTTAAAGATATGCAATTTTAATATTTGTTACATTCACATGTTGGCAGCACATGCCCTTTTGCAGCTACAGAGAAGCAAATGAGTTTAGAACCTAGGTTGCAAGCTCAATTAGTTAAAACTGAAAGCTAAAAGATAACCTACATTGTTAATAACACATCATGAATTGTAATGATCTCAGAGTGTTTGGGACTGCACAGCTTGGTCAGCAATATTTTTAGTTGATAAGCTAGTAGTAAAAACTCAGAGAAGAGATAAGTTTGTGGCTTGGTATTGCTATACTCAACATGAAATATCAACCTGGACCTACAAGCAACTCTGATTTTTCCCCACTACTTTTCCACATGGAAAATTCTGAATATCCATCAAATATCAGCATGCAAAGGAAATAACGATTCGATGGCACCAAACAGATCTAATGTTTCTTATCTTTGTTACTATCAAACTGTGTATGTGTTTACATTACATCAATGTAAGTGAAATAAATTTTGATTACCTTACTCTTTATTCAGTCAACTCAAGACCAGAATGTGCATTTTCATTTTTATCTGGAAGTGCTCCAAGCTAAAGAATAGATACATAATTTATATTTTGTTAATAATTTTCCTATTTCACAATTTTTTTATTATTAAATTACCCTACAATGGTGGGTGCTGTTAAAGTACAGTTTTTCTTTATATACTCTTTGCACTTTGGAGGAATCCCAGTTTTATGTATGGATCTTTTTGAGGGGAAGATATAGAAAGTACCACAGTTAAAGAGCAGAAAGGTGTGATTTTATGACTTAGGTCAAACTAGTTAGATCCACCAATTTGTGAAAATGATGTTTGGACTAATGAGATTGTCCAGGGGAAGAGACTATTCTAACTATTCTTGTAGTGTGGCTTCCTTATGTCTGTGAAAAAGTCTGTTGGCATTTTGAATGAAATTGCATGGGATTTATATAATTTGAGGAAAATCTCCAGCTAGAATTAATGAAGTTTTAATATTCATACACATGGAATATGTTTGCACTTATTTTATTATTATTTCCCAAAATTTTATATTGTTTTAATAAAGACCTACTATTTTGTTTATTAAATAGCTAATAAATATAATTTATTAACAGATTTATCTTTTTAAATTTTCCTTTGATTTTGCTAGCAAATATATGCTATTAACTTTTGTATTTTGCTCTTACAACCATCAGATTTTTAATTTTTTACTTATAATATTCTATAGCTTTTTTGGAGATTTCACTTAAAACCTGTGATCTAAAGTATTTTATTTTGCTTTCAAATTTAATGCTTTCTATCAAATGGTTTGAATACAATAATAGAGAGTACTCTTTTTTTTTCTTCAGTTTGTTGTGGTTAAGGGATTCCCTCAAAACTAGAAAATGAGCATTGTATTTTCTCATTTGCAAACCTTGCTCATATTTTGGCAGTTGGCCAAATGATGTCTTTTCTAGCAAAAGAAAATTCATAATTATGAATTGCATTTAGTTGTTGGCATATGTCTTTAGACTCTTTTAGAAGAGTTTCTGAATTTTTTATTGTATTTCAAAAAGCTGCCATTTTTGAAGAACACAAGCTATAAATTTTGTAAAATGTCCCTTAGTTTGGTTTGTCTGATGTTGTCTCATGATTAAATGTCAGTTATGCATTTTTGGCAGGAACAAACACAAACAAAAAATGTTGTTGAGTTTGTCCCATTGTATCATATCATAAGAGACACATTGTTGAATAATCCTTATTGGCAATATTTAACTGATCATTTGGTTTGCGTAGTGAGTGCTATGTTCCTTTGCTGTGATCATGTCACTAGTTTTCCTTTTGTAAGGAGTAAGTATTTTGTGGGCAGATAATTTTAAGATTTCTGAAAATATTTTGTATGCTTTATTTATTCACTCACTAGTTTTAATAGACATTAATGATCAGAATTGATTGTTGTTACCAAATGGCAGTTTTCAAAGTCCATAATTTTTTCTTATAGATTAGTTGGCATTGTGCTGTAAGGGATAATTGTCCCTTTATAGTCAATTATTTGTATATATATTTACTTATTTTATATTTATTTATTTGTATTAGTGTGGATTTATTGATGATTACTTCAGTAAATTTGCTGTGATCCATTACTTTTGTATTTATTTTGAGTTTTAGATTTCCCAAGTTTTGTTTAATAGATCAAATGTTTCCAGACCTGACACTTTCCTGCAAGTTTTTTGTTGTTGCTGTTGATGTTGTTGTTGGTTTTGTTTTCCTTCTTGCCTTTCAACAAGCTCCTGTCATTCTTTAAGCATTTCCTTTTTGAAACAAAAAATCATCCCAGGCTAATCTCATGCTTTTTTAAGTTCTAAGCTCAGTAATTGGCCATTTTCTGAAAGACATGTAGTTTCCGTTAGTGGAGAACAATATTCAGTAAACAAAATGTATGTATTAGTTGTTTTCATTGCTACTGAGGTGTCATTGCATCCAGACCCTCTCAACTGACAGAGATGTAACATATAAATGTATATTGACATACATGTATCCATACATTTGTGCATGTAAGCACACCCAAATCCTACTAGTTTATATAGTTTAAAAATGTATATATTGACAACTTAAATCTATTTAAACCTATTAGGCAACCTGAATTGTCAAGTAATAAATGAAGTGTCTAAAAGGCTGATAAAATGGTTTTGGTTTCTTTGACTCAACTGAAATATTCTGCATGGAAAACCTGGTGGTTCATGTTCTGCAAATAAAACTCCTCCTGTGAAACTAATAAAGGATCCTGGGTAACTGGGCCTGGAACTCTCTGAGTACTCCAAAGCTTACCTGTGATTTATTTGTCTTGCTGCACCATACCCTTTACCTGTATTAAAGCCCTGCATATTTACACTGTGTAGAGTCTTATGAGTCCTTTCAGTTGTCCAAACTGTGTAATTTTTGCAACATATATTTATTCATATATATAGACATCTCTCTCTCTCTCTCTCTCTCTCTCTATATATATATATATATATCCATTTTTATGTCATGCTATCTAAAAATACATAGACAAAACCACCAAATTACATTGATAACTCTAGTCCCAGTCCAATGCTCCTATGTTGTTGTTATTCTTTGTCCCTTCCATATTTGTAACTCTACTCTGATGTGAAAAAGCTAGTTCCCATTATCCAAAATATATTCACTCATTTGCTAAAATTTTGAATGTATAAAAAGGAATTTCAGAAGTGCTATTGTCCCTGAAAAATAAACCTACTAATTAGAGTTTAATATCTTCTTAGAGGGGTTTATTTTATTTATTTATTTTCTGTCTTTAGCATGAAGATATATAATTCTAATACCATATTCAAAATTATGTGAGTTAATTTTTTTATTCACTTTAGTGTATTTATATTGCTCATTTAAAATATGGTTTGGTTCATTTGAGTCTATGTTGAATTTCAGAGATTTTTATCCCTTCTTTATGGATTGTATTTATTTATTTATCTATTCATTTATTTACTTATTTATGAGTATATAAAAAATTAAAATGGTTTGAAGTGGCAGGACTAGGCAAAAAATATATTCAGAGAAATGTTATCTTCCCTAATTCCCTGCATTCTTTCAATCTCATTTCTATCCTTGTCCTATAAGTAACCAGTTTCATTAATCTATTGATTACCTTTTCTATGTCTTTTTGTTCAAAACTTCAGATACATATGTATTTTTTTTTTAGAATTTAATTTGTTTATTTGACAGAGAGATCACAAGGAGGCAGAGAGGCAGGCAGAGAGAGGGGAAAGCAGGCTCCCCACTGAGCAGAGAGCCCCATGTGGGGCTCGATTCCAGGACTCTGAGACCATGCCCCAAGCTGAAGGCAGAGGCTCAACCCACTGATCCACCCAGGTGCTCCATATGTATTTTCTTATTTCTCCTTTTTCTTTATTTGTTTATTTTTTAAAATATTGTATTTATTTATTTGACAGAGAGGGAGGAGGAGCGGTGGGGAGCAGGCTCCCCACTGAGCAGAGAGCCTGATGTGGGGCTTGATTCCAGGACACTGCGATCATGACCTGAGCTGAAGGCAGAGGCTCTAACCCACTGAGCTACCCAGGTGCCCCTCTGCTTTTTTTTTAGACACAAAAAAGTGTGGTATATATCTAGGATTTTTTTTTTCAAGGGCTGGATAACAGTTGTAGACTAATTGGAGTAGAGACAAATCAAGGCTATTGTGTAGATCCTTTTACAACAGAGAAAATATATACAAATTTTAATTGATAATTTTTAAATACAAAATTTAAAGACACATATACATTTTGTTTACAGAACTAGATATATAGTAACTAGAACATATTTAGATACATATTTAATAATTAGCAACTAGTAACTCTTGTTTATAGTGTTTAGGGGGAGGTTTTTTTTTTCTTGATAGTATTCAAAATTAGTGTTCATGAACAAAATCAGTTGCAATACTTCCTCTGTTAATGCTGATCTGTGAGTGGATTTTACGAGTCATCTTCAAATGTGTCTTTTCTCTTAGATAAATATTGCTAAATTCTGTTATCAGTCCATGAGTGTATGGTTTTAATTGAGCATATTTACCACTCAGAAGGCATTTATATAATTATATTAAATATTTCCTTTGATATGTACACTGTAGCCCATCATCGCATTGCAGATTAGTCAATTCCAAAGAAAGCTTAGATAAAGACTCAATTACACATTTAGTTGGGTTGAAAAATATGAAAATGTCCTTTGTGCTAGCTAGCATTGAGGTCTGAAAAAAAGCTGTTGACTTGTAACTTAGAAAATATATTAACTGCAAATAATTGTGGGAGTAGATATCTTGGTCTTTGTTTTAACTTTTAACAGGATAAAAAATGTACTAAGTTGCTTGATATTACTTGTGATTCAAACATCAGTCATTCTCAAAATGACTTTGCCACAATATAAGTTTTACATATAAATGGTATTTTACCTTGTAATTTTAGATAGAATTCACTAACAAATATTTTCAAATATATAGCAAAAGCTAATTTCCAAAATCATTTGATGTTAAATAATAGTCACTGAAAATGGTTCTTCCAATTGAGAAGAACTTCAATTTTGACTTTGAGCTCAATAAATTGAAGCAAAACTTCACCATTGCTAAAATATAAAACTGATGTGTTGTAGGACAAATAAGGACATTTTCTGTTATAATAAAAAGTCAAATAACAGAGATTAAATGCACAAGTATGAGTATCATTTACCATTGACACTACTGGCTTAATAGCACATGCTAGAGTCACATATTTTAAAAACCTCTCAAAGTATCGGCTGAAAAATAATACAATGAATACTATGAATTTTAAATACCTTAATTTTTCATAATCTTTGGACATTGTACAAGGAAGTCTTTTTTTTCCCTGCTCCACACATATTTTTACTATTGTGAATATTAACACTTCTTTGCAGATTTTATTTCAGTATGTACTAAATTAATATTTTCTCAACTTCTTCTGAAAGATGTTTGCCTATAACTGTTCATCAGACTATTCAGACAAGATGGTTCTCTAATTGTCCAGTTACTTTATACTTGGCATTAATTCCTTGAATAAATAACTGAGCAGGAACAATTACATCTTTCTAGTTTTCAAAATCCCATCCAAACAACACAAATTCAATTGCCTTTTTAAAAATTGTTCTTCTTTTTATTAAGTTTTGAATTCAAGTTAGTTAATGAACAGTGTTATATTACATTCAGATGTATAATACAGTGATTCAACAATTCCATACATCACCTGTTTCTTTTTTTTTTTTCATTTTTCACAAATATTTAGTGAGTAATCAATATGCTCTATTGTAGCACTCAGGGTAATTTACTTCCTATATAATTTTATTTTATGTTTCATATTAATTCAGATTATTTAGAAATAAGAAAAATACTATATTTCATATTTTGCTCCTAATTCACTATTGATATTGCTCCCAGTGCTCTCAACTCTCCAAGAAATTCTTCTCACTGAAAATGTCATACTCTGAAATAAGTTTATTTTCTCTTACAATTCAAAAACAAACACACAAGAAATCCAACTTGAAAAATAAGCACAGGAAATGGATAAATTTTTTGTGAAAGAAGATATGCAAATTTCTAGTGAGCAAATGAAATGCTTGGCATCAGTAGTGATTAAGGAAATGTAGGTCAAAACCACAATGAGATACAACTTCACACTCACTAGATAGTTTTAGCTAAAAGCAAAGTAAAATAAAAAAAATAAGTTAATCAAAAATAGCAAATGGTAGCAAGAATGTGAAGATATTGGAACACTTTTGCATTGCTAGTAGGCATGTAAAATGATATAGCCAATTAGAAAACATTTTCTTAAAAGCTTCAATCTAATTTTACCATAGCTCCCAAATTTCATATTTAGATATTTGTGCAAAAGAAATTAAAGCTTCAAAAAATTAATTAATTAATTAATTGAAAATTTTAAAAAAGGAAATTAAAGCTTCACATACACAAAGACTTGTACACAGCCATTCTTAGAAGCATATTTCATGAGGGTCAAAAATTGATTCATATCTGACACTAGTACCTAGACAAAATAGTGTTTTTTTGTTTTGTTTTTTGTTTTTCTTTCTTTCTTTTTTTTTTTTTCTGTTAGTCATAATGTGGGTGTATGCAGTCTACATTAGATAAGAAGTCTGCTACAGGGGCGCCTGGGTGGCTTAGTGGGTTGGAGCCTGTCTTCGGCTCAGGTCACGATCCCAGAGTCCTGAGATCCAGCCAAGCACTGGGCTCTCTTGAGTCCTGAGATCCAGCTGAGCATGGAGCATGGCATCTGGCTCTCTGCTCAGCAGGGAGCCTGCTTCCTCCCTCTCTCTGCGTCTCTGCCTACTTGTCATCTCTGTCAAATAAGTAAAATAAAAAAAAAAAGGAAGTCTGACTCACAGTAACTTCAGTGGAACCAGAGACCCACCTTAGAATTTCTTTCTTTCTCTTTCTTTCTTTCTTTCTTTCTTTCTTTCTTTCTTTCTTTCTTTCTTTCTTTCTTTCTTTCTTTCTTTCTTCTTTCTTCGTTCTTTCTTTGTTTTGTTTCTCCAGTCTCCTGAAGTACTGTGGACAAATTTACACCTAAAAACAACAACAAAAAAATTCTAATGGGTTTTCTGATTTCTGGAATCAGGGCCAAGTGGAAAATTCTTTAACTACTGTTTTTTACCAAGAAAGTAAGACCAATAATGGTATCACATCTCTGGTAGAATTACAGATAGTAGAGAAAGATATATGAGTGGTGATTTCCACAGGTATCAAATTTTGGTCAGTGCAAAAACTAGAGAGATAATGAAGGTAAACTGCTAGAAGTGTAGTCTCATCCTTTGTCAGTCTCAGCTGTTAAGATGACATGTCTTAACTCTAACAAATTAACGCAATACCTGGTACCTTGTATATAGCTATCTGCAACTATTGACCTAAATAATCTTTTCATTTCCATTCATATAAGAAAGAAAATCATAAGCGGTTTGTATTTACTTAGCAAAAGCATCTTAATACTTCTATTGTCAATATTATATTCTATTCTATTTATTTAGAATATATCTATAATATCTATAATACACATCTATATGTCTATCTATTATATCTATAATATATCTCTATCTCTAGAATATCTAGAATATTATTACAATATTCTATTGTAAATCATTCTGTTTATCACAATACTGCCTGGAGAATCCTTCATAATATTAATAACCCACAAAACACAAGACTATGCATTAGAGTACTTATGTTTTGCTAATTGCTCCTGGTAAGCCAGAAGGAGCATGCAATGTAGAAGTCTTAGTAAAACACTTGCATGCCAAAAAGAGGAAGGAGGAAGATGAATCCTGCAAAGTATCTGGTTTACCATATTGAGGAAAATTCTAAGAATCCACTAGTCTTGTGATATTGGTGTATTTTTCTAAAGCAAGATAAAATTTGCTGTATTTTATGCCACACACAACAAAAATGCCAGATATTTGAGGGAGGATTCTAGAGAAACCATATACCATATTGCGCATGCTGTTCAGATCTATTTCACATGTATCCTCTGAGTCTCCCTATTTTCAGTGATATCTGAGGCAAAAGTGAAAATAAACAAAATGTTCTACTTCAGGTATCAACTACAACACAAGCTCTTGTTCCATTTGTGCCATTGATACAGCCAATATTATGAACAGTATTTTAGACAAACATATAAGCTAAATACAGTCTTTGCTCAGGTCTAATAAAGAAATTATAAAATTGACAATTAAAATTTTTGGAGCAAGACCATGCTGATTTCTAGCAATAACTATTCTCAATTTAAATAACACTTCCTGACTGATACTTGGCCTAAAAGACATTAAACCCGTAATAACATGACACCGAGCTGACCATCATGCATTGTGTTACCTAATCAAATAAATGAATAATGAAGTTAGACATTAATGGCAGGATTTTTTTTTTAATGAAATTGAGATGGTACAAGATGGGGCCCAATCAGGTCCAGAAGCCAAAATAAACACATGATAAGTAAACAAACTCCTTTTTCTCTCTTTTCCTACTATTTCACTATCTCTCTCTTAATTCACATTTATGGCTTTTGAGGAATTTAATAAGAGAGTGGAAAAGATAGAAAGGCAAATGCAAAATGAGAATGTGGGAATTTAAGGAATCATTGGACAAAACTGAATTTGGTATGAAATATATTAATTAAAATAAAATTATACTTTGTAGTAATAAAAATGTAATCCCACAGCAAAGATCTAAATAATATGAGATATTTAGATAGCTTCAAAAATACATTAAACATAACCTAAGAAGACTAAAGAAAAATAGTATGAACATGATTGTAAGATGGGATTTAAAACCACTTCAACCTATGAAATACCACTTGGAAAGAATAAGCATATGTAAGAATGAGTTACCGAAGTTAATACAGTTGATATATGTCATTTTCTGAAAACACCGAATGTGACTACTTTTTAAGTCCCTAGCATTAATAAATAACAAAGCAGACATTTACCAAACTAGAAAAAATATCCTTAATATATTGTTTTAAAAAATCCCTTTTAGGCCAGATTTGCCACATCCCATAAGTTTTGCATTCTTGTGATTGCATTTTCATTTGTCTCAAGGTGTTTTTCTACTTCCCTTTTGTTTTTTGCTTTGACCCATTGGTTGATCAGGAACATGCTGTTTGATCTCTACATACCTGTTAATTTTCTAGTTTTGTTCTTGTAGTGGATTTTAAATCTCACACCAATATGTTTGGAAAAGATGCTGATATTTTTTCAATCTGCTTACATTAAGACTTGTTTGGAAGCCTAACATATGATCTATCTGAGGGAATTTGCATGTGTGTTTGAGAAAATGTGTTTTCAGATACTATTGGACAGAATGTCCTATACATGCCTGTTAGATCTATCTGTTCTAATATGTACTTTAAGTTCAGTGTTACCTTATTGATTTTCTTTAATCTATCCATTATTGAAAGTGAGGTATTGAAATCCTCTGCTATTATTATATTGGTGTCTATTTCTCCCTTCAGATCTGTTAATAATATGCTTAATGTATTTAGATGCTCTGGTGGTGGGTTGCATAAATATTACAATTGTTAAATTTTCTTGATCAATTAACTCCCTGTTATAATGAACTTCTTTGTCTATTGTTGACAGTGTAGGGTTTATTATTTGTTTTGTCCAATGTCAGTATAGATACCACTGCTTTCTTTTGGTTTTCCATTTGCATAGTATATCTTTTTAAATCTCTTGACTTTCCCAGCTTCATGAAGTGAGTCTCTTGTAGGCAGCATGTAGATGGGACTTGTTTTTTTTTTTTTTTAATCCATGCAGCGACTTACAACATTTTAATTGAGAATTAGTCCATTTATGCTTATAGTAGTTATTGATAAGTATGGATTTCTTATTGCCATTTTATTAACTGGTCTTTGGTTATTTTTCTGGTTTTGTTGTTCTTGCTTCCACACACTCTTCCTTTGTTATTTGATAATTTTCTAGAGTGATATGCTTTGAAATGTATATATCCAAATAACCAAAGAACAATTAACAAAATGGCAATAATAAATCCATACTTATCAATAACTACTATAAACATAAATGGACTAATTCTCAGCTGGGAAAGCATATAATCAAACCTCTTCTAGGAAGAAACTGAGAAATAGGTAATTTTGCCTGCTCCAACCACCCTGAGCCCAGGTACATAGCTATGGGATGTTCTCCTGTTACTATTTAAATCTGTTTCTTTGTTTGCTATAGTCTTCTTGGGCTAGCAAGTAGCATAAATTAATAGACTAGAACATACATTGTATAAGAGTTGTAGAATAAAATATCAGAAGAAATGTATTAAAAGGAATATATGCAAAATTACACAGAAATATCCAGTATTTGAGAACTATGTTTCCAAATAAAGACTACACTCCAGTAACTTAGAAGAATAAACCTAAATGAACACACCCCAGGACACTTTATTCTGAAAATGTTAAAAAAAATAAAGAAACAATATATAATTTTCATGGTTATAAGATATAAGGAAATAAGAGAATTCTCAGGAAATTCTGAGAGGGGCGCCTGGTTGACTCATTCGGTAAAGTTTTTGACTCTTGATTTTGGCTCAGGTTCTGGGGCTGAACCCTGTGTTGAGCTCTGCACTCAGTGTGGAGTCTGCTTGAGATTTTCTCTCTCCCTCTGCTTCTGCCCCTCCCCCCATTTGTGTGCTCTCTCTCGCTCTCTCTTTCTCAAAATAAATAAAACTATAAAAAAAGAAAAGCCAGAAAGGAAAACAAATAGCTTATAAATGACAAATAAGTTGGTGACAGCATTTTCCTTATGAACTCTAAGACAACAACAATAAAAATAATAATGGAAAGTATTGATGAAATTTAAATTTATACAAAAACTATCATGAAAGAATGAATAGGGGCACCTTGGTGGCTCAGTTGGTTAAGCCTCTGCCTTCGGCTCAGGTCATGAACTCAGGATTCAGGGATCAAGCCCCATATCAGGAAGGTTGGAGGCAGAGAGAATGTTTCTCTGAAGGCTTCCTACAAGACATTCTACCTAAAAAATAATAATAATAATAGAATTCTTTGGCAAAGTCAAGTGACACTGTAGAAAGTTAAGAGCATGATGCTTTTTAAGAAACAGTTTATAGAGATGAAACAGTAATCATATGTAGAACATATTTAATATCTGTAGAACATAATTATACTTGAGATAATCTATATGATTATCTTAAGTGTATGATTAGTAAGCATGTATATTCTCTCCTTACCCCAAGTTTCAACGATGATTTAATACAGAATACCTATAAGGACTCTCTCCCCAAAGGGAAATAAACAATGGTGTTATGCTAGGAGCTCATGAATCACACAAGTGCAGCTTTATTCCTTTACAAATATGCTTAATAGAATGAAACAAACACTATCTTTTTGAAAAAGCAGCCTATATTAGCTAAGTAACTCTGTGCTGAAAATTGTAGCATCTGTGGTTATATTTAAATTTATCAATTTATTTGCAATTTTACTTATTGGTATAATTGTTTGAGAATAAAAACTTCACTTTGATCATATTTTAAAGTACCTAGAGTACTACAGTCATATTATACTTTAGTTCAGCATGCCCAAAACCTTGGCAATTATACAGAGTACTCTCAGTACAATATGATAAATGTCCATGAGACAAATCAGTTTCTTGTTCTTCTTACCCTTACCTAGAGACAAGACCCACCTATTTATTTTTTGATGCAGCCAAGAATACTTTATCCAGCTAGGTTATCATTGAAAATAGAAGGAGAGATAAAAAGCTTCCAGGACAAACAAAAACTGAAAAAATTTGTAAACACCAAACCAGTTCTACAGAAAATATTGAAAGAGGAGCTCTAAGCAAAGAGAGACCCTAAAAGTATTATCAGGAATGAACAGAAACAATACACAGTAACAATCACCTTACAGGAAATACAATGGCGCTAAATTCATATCTCTCAATAGTTACCCTGAACGTAAAGGGGCTAAATGCCCCAATCAAAACACAGGGTTTCAGAATGGATAAAAAAAACAAAACCCATCAATATGCTGCCTACAAGAAACTCATTTTAGACCTGAAGACACCTCCAGATTGAAAGTGAGGGGGTGGAAAACAATTTACCATGCTAATGGACATCAGAAGAAAGCTGAGGTGGCAATCCTTATATCAGATCAATTAGATTTTAAGCCAAAGACTATAATAAGAGATGAGGAAGGACACTTCATCATACTCAAAGGACCTGTCCAACAAGAAGATCTAACAATTTTAAATATCTATGCCCCTAACATGGGAGCAGCCAACTATATAAACCAATTAATAACAAAATCAAAGAAAAACATTGACAAGGATACAATAATAGTTGGAGACTTTAACACACCCCTCACTGAAATGGACGGATCATACAAGCAAAAGATCAACAAGGAAATAAAGGTCTTAAATGACACACTGGACGAGATGGACATACAGATATATTCAGAACATTCCATCCCAAAGCAACAGAAAACACATTCTTCTCTAGTGCCCATGGAACATTCTCCAGAATAGATCACATCCTGGGCCATAAATCAGGTCTCAACAGGTATCAAAAGATTGGGATCATTCCCTGCATATTTTCAGACCACAATGCTCTGAAGCTAGAACTCAATCACAAGAGGAAATTTGGAAAGAGCACAAATACATGGAGACTCAACAGCATCCTTCTAAAAAAATGAATGGGTCAACCAGGAAATTAAAGAAGAATTGAAAAAAAAAACATGGAAACAAATGATAATGAAAACACAACGGTCCAAAATCTGTGGGACACAACAAAGGCAGTCCTGAGAGGAAAATATATAGCGATACAAGCCTATCTCAAGAAACAGGAAAGGTCTCAAATACACAACCTAACCCTACACCTTAAGGAACTCGAGAGAGAACAACAAAGAAAGCCTAAACCCAGCAGGAGAAGAGAAATAATAAAGATCAAAACAGAAATCAATGAAAGAAACCAAAAAAACAATAAAACAAATCAATGAAACTAGGAGCTTGTTCTTCGAAAGAATTAATAAGATTGATAAACCCCTGGCCAGAATTATCCAAAACAAAAGAGAAAGGACCCAAATAAACAAAATCATGAATGAAAGAGGAGAGATCATAACCAACACAAAGAAATACAAACAATCATAAGAACATATTATGAACAACACTATGCCAACAAATTCGACAATCTGGAAGAAATGGATGCTTTCCTAGAGACATATACACTGCCAAAACTGAACCAGGAAGAAATAGAAAACCTGAATAGGCCCATAACCAGTAAGGAGATTGAAACAGTCATCAAAAATCTCCAAACAAACAAAAGCCCAGGGCCAGATGGCTTCCCAGGGGAATTCTACCAAACATTTAAAGAAGAATTAATTCCTATTCTCCTGAAACTGTTCCAAAAAATAGAAATGGAAGGAAAACTTCCAAACTCATTTTATGAGGCCAGCATCACCTTGATCCCCAAACCAGACAAGGATCCCATCAAAAAAGAGAATTACAGACCAATATCCTTGATGAACATAGATGTGAAAATTCTCACCAAAATACTAGCCAGTAGGATCCAACAGTACATTAAAAGGATTATTCACCACGACCAAATGGGATTTATTCCAGGGCAGCAGGGTTGGTTCAACATCCGCAAATCAATCAATGTGATACAGTACATTAACAAAAGAAAGAACAAGAACCATATGATACTCTAAATAGATGCTGAAAAAGCATTTGACAAAGTACAGCACCCCTTCCTAATCAAAACTCTTCAAAGCATAGGGATAGAGGGCACATAACTCAACATTATCAAAGCCATCTATGAAAACCCACCGCAAGTATCATTTTCAATGGAGAAAAACTGAGAGCTTTTCTGCTAAGGTCAGGAACACAGCAGGGATGTCCGTTATCACCACTGCTATTCAACATAGTACTAGAAGTCCTAGCTTCAGCAATCAGACAACAAAAAGAAATTAAAGGCATCCAAACCAGCAAAGAAGAAGTCAAACTATCACTCTTTGCAGATGATATGATATTATATGTGGAAAACCCAAAAGGCTCCACTCCAAAACTGCTAGAGCTTGTACAGGAATTCAGTAAAGTGTCAGGATATAAAATCAATGCACAGAAATCAGTTGCATTTCTTTACACCAACAACAAGACAGAAGAAAGAGAAATTAAGGAGTCAATCCCATTTACAATTACACCCAAAACCATAAGATACCTAGGAATAAACCT